>JAMKCH010009649.1:0-78577 GCA_023653785.1 Ophioderma brevispina | reverse complement strand
TATTTGGGTGCCTCAAAATCTCTCGTTGCACCTTTAATTGTAAATGCGCACAAAAGCCAACATGTCAGCGCCCTGCATGGTACATTACACAAGAAAAGATTACACATAACATCCTCCATCACTAGTCACGTGATGTGCTCTGTGTGCAATAATCTTACAAACAATTGTGAAATATTTCTTGGGGGCATTGACCTAGGGAAGAGATACGGTTATGTGTGGCCCTTAAGGCCTACATTTTTTATGGTAAAGGCATACAAGGGCATTAACAGAAGAAACCCTCCGTCCTTTTTGAAGCTGGCCCGTTATAATTTGTAGCAGGAATGTCCTCAGGAAGAGCATTCCATATGCGGGAAGTTGAAGGAATAAATGACTTCTTATGATTGACAATGTTAGACTTTGGGGCCTCAACTGCGAGGTCATGAATATAGGCCATGGTACATGATACAATATTGGCCTTTTAATTAAATATTCGTGCTCCAGACCTGGGGATTACTTATTTCCTTCACTAAAATTAAAACAATATTATTTTAACCAGGAAAAGCTTTGTCCCCACATGAAAGGGGTGCACATTATTTAGAAAAATGAATAAAATGTCAACTGAATTTATTTCTAGAATATCAGTGACCAATGGATAGACATAACCTCAACATGCTCAAGCGAATAATGGGACTAATGATACTCAATAATCGGCCCGGAACATACTTCACATTTTTTAAAAATCTGGTCCATTGTTATTGTGCATGCAGTTGAACAGATTTCGAATGATATGTCCTTGCTGCATTGGCGGAGTTCTTTCCTCGTTCGCGATAAAAAAAATCTTGAGATTCTACTGTGTGTTTCATTAACTTTGACCATAAGATTAATATTTTTTTTTTCGAAAAGAAAATGTAAAGGGACAAAATTCATGAAAGAAAAGCCCATGACAAGGGCTGACCTAATTTGTGCATAGTCTAAATCCGCAAGTTGTTGTCTTTAAAACCATGAAAAAACATATTTCTATTCAATTTACCAAGAAAGGCAATGGTATTCAGCGACCTACATTTTTAAAAATCATGAGCGAGGTATGTTGCCCTTTAAGTTATGAACAGATACTAGTGCTCAATATGGGAAGTCATAACACCATATATATCTTACCTACCGAGAACGCTTTGAAGGTTTATTGGACAAACAGGTGCAAAAGAAAACCGCAAACCTTGTTTTGAACTTGCCTGCTATCGTAATCGTTCACCATAGAAACCATGCTTTGACTTTCTGTCGTGCACGACAGAAAGTCCTAAATCATCACCTTATTACATAAAGACGGTGCATTGGCTTATTCACTTCAGGTGTGATCTAATACATTTGTAAGCATTCTTAATATGTAAAAAAACGGGGTTCGAGAAAAATTGGGGGCGCTTCTTCCTGAAAATCTCCTCATGTCTCTTTAAATATCATTAGTTCTATTGTTCGCTTGAGTTTACGTGTACATATTGGTCACTGACATTCTGGAAGTAAATTGAGTTGACATTTTATTAATTTTTCTAAATAATGAGCACCCTTTTCATTTGGGGATACAGCTTTTCCTGGTTTACATAATATTTAAAAAAAACTAGTGAAGGAAGTAAGTGATCCCCAGCGCTGTATGTAGCACGAAAAGATCGTTAAATCGCGAACGTATCATGGCCTAATAGTGTAATTCCTCGAACTGCTCTTCGGTGTTCCAGTAGTTCTTAAGGGTTCTAGTGGAAGGCTACTGGAAGCATAATTCAGTTCTTAAGGGTACTTCTGGTCTTTTGGGAAAATGTTTACCTGATAAGCTAAATTTTAGCCAAATTTCAGTTCCGAAGCCTGCAAATATCTCGAAATTTCAGTGCCCCCGGGAATATTTCAGAATACAAAATATATAGAAATGACAGGGAATTGCTGGACGTTTTAAAGCAATATTGATAGCAACAGATTAGAACTACTAGTCCAAATATTTCAAGAAACATCTGTTTCATAATATTTTTGGCGTAATGGCATTTGCTTCGTATAGTTACTATCGCATAATGAATCTTTTGCGTAGTCACTCAATAAATGCCTGCCATTCCGTGTGAAAGCAACTATAGTCCGGCGGGAGCCAAAGTCCGGGTTCCATAGACGATAACGGAATAAAGTGAAACTAAGTTGCGTGAAGAGTAATCTGAATTGAGTACTTCTATTCCTCACCGTTGTAGCCGGACAGTGAATACGCCGGACTATGATTACCTTAACCGCCACTTTGATATTCGTGCCGGTGTGAAAGGAGATTGAGGCGGCAGGATTAATAGTACGGGCTCCATAGACGGACAACGGAATAAAGCGTGAAACTAATGTTGCGTGAAGAGTCATCTGAAATGAGTACTCTATTCCTCACCGTTGTAGCCGGACTGTGAGTACGCCGGGCTATGATTACCTCTACACCGCCACTTTGATATTCGTGCCGTGTGAAAGGAAGATCTTGTCGCGGCAGGATTCATAGTCCGGGCCCATAGACGACAAACGGAATAAAGCGTAAAAAAAGATTCCTTAAAAAAAAAAAAAAAAAAAAAAATCGATTGCCCTATTTTTTCACCATTGTCCCGGACTGTGAGTCCCGAGGACAATATCTCCTCCACACCGGTTTATTCGTGTAAGTAATTTGTGTAATATCGAGCCAGTTAAGAGTTTCAGAAAACGTTGTGAAAAGCGTTGTTGAAAAAATCGATCCGGAGTATATCAAATCATTACCATGTCTTTACACTAAAAATACCCTTCGTAAATACGCCACGTATAGCGTCTTCGATTTCCAACAAACGTCCATGCAGAGGAATGATTTACAATTTTTTCTTCATTGGAGATTCTCATTTTGGTATTTACCTGTATTACAAAATAACTGTGGAGGTCCAACATCACAATAGTCCCATCGCAACCCACTTGTCGTGTAGCACCAAGGCTGATAATCATTACTAGGATTTCTACAGTAATTGTGATCGCCAAGTCCAGTATTTAGTTTATTTTCGGGAGTGTTTGCGTGTGACCATGGTGTTTGAGAGGTCCACTTTTGACAAATTAAACCCCATCTTGATATGTTCCGATGTCCTCTATAATCGGTTCCCAGAGGATCAGTATAACATTCCACATCTGAGAAAGAAATTATATAAAGCCATCAAATTTAAGAATCTGTCACAACAGTGAAAACAATTTTGAACGGTTGCTGTTCCTTTATTTTTGCATCGTAATCCTTTCGGGTGTGGCCATTTTGTGACCCATTGACACACATGACCCTGATGAATTCAGCAGACTCTACGTGCACTTTATTCCGTAGATTTCATCAGGGTCATGTGTGTCAGTGGATCCCAAAATGGTCCCACCCGGTATTTCTATAAAGAGAGAATATCGCCTAACCATTCTAACATTATTTTGGCATCCTGATGTTTAAAACAAATTCTTTCTTCTTACATGGAAATTTTGAAAATATTTTCTGAAATATTTATGCGTTCATTAACTATTATCTTTGGAACTGAAAGTCGAAATTCGATTAAAAAAGAAGAAAAAAAAAAAAAAGGGTAAAAGAAAGAAAGACAGCGAGAAAGAAGGAAAGAAAGAACAAAATGTAATCTGATACTCTACTAGTATTTCTACTAGAAAATACATTAGCAACGAGCAATTTGAGATTTGAGAAATAATTAAAGCAATATTAGCACATTTTTGAAGAGCGCCCCCAATTTTCAAAATTGATATTTTGGCAGAGTTATGTTGGTAATTGTCTACGAAACTATACCTGCAAACGAGAATGCTAAGAAATGCGTATTTATCATAAAATACAGAGAGTGTTGTAATTAAAATTGGGCCCAGATTGGAATTAACGGCGGAGCTGGAAATGCTACGTTAGGTCCGTCCATGATGAAATAGTGCCACTTGAAGAAAAAAAACCTCTAATGGGGACTTGCCTGAACCAATTAAAACAAATGAGGATGAGCGTAGGTATGTACATGGCGCTATTTCCCGGCTATTTCACATTGGAAGGCCGTTTCCAGCAGCCGTTGAATTATTATCGGGATCCCGATATTAATTATTCTAATTACAAAATTCCTTCGTTTGTGACACCTAGACATTTTCGAGCTTAACCATTCAGTATAGTTTACTAGCCAGTTACCTATGCAACCGTGTAAAAATCTCATGGGGGCGCTCTTCAAAAAAAATGTGCTAATATTGCTTTAAAAAACTCACCTGTGCATATTACACTTGCATCTTGACTGTGACTGCAAATAGAAGTGTTTTTAGTCCAAAAACATTCCTGAATATCGGTCTCGTTACCATCACAAAATACCTCCGTCATTAGGACGTCACCGGTTCCTTGACCGTATTTGGCACAGCAGTGAGCCTCACTGGGTAGCCCATACCCCAACTCCCGACAAACAACATTAGCGTCATTAACATCCCATCCATTGTCGCAGATAGTACCCCATGTACCGTTGAAAAATACCTCCACGCGCCCCTCCAGGGAGCTCGTACCGCCTACAAGGTGTACTTGCATATAAAAGGCAAAGGAAAGAGAATGATTGGACGTACATTGTAGTAAAAATCTGACACCGGACGCATAATGCGGTAATATTTAGACCAGCACGTGTAAAATTTTACAATGCTAATTTTAACACCCTGGCATAAGAGGTTTCTTGCAAACCCTTAAAGGCTGACTCATCGAAATATAATTTTTTGGTGTAGTAATTAAAAATAATGATCTGAACTAAAGATAGTCACCTAGTTTGAGATGAATCGGATTTTTCGTTTTCATGCAGTAAGCATTTATGCACAGTATAGCAGTGCCATAAGATACCGTGTATAACAAAAATTCCGGATCCGGAATTTTATAACAAAGTTGTGATTTTCTATATGAAAGACTTTGATTTGAGCTTAGTTATTTCACACAGTGGTTAGTGTATGGACAAGCATTATGTACATGCAAAAAACACGATTTGTTTGAAAATTGAGTGCGCCCTCATCGGGAAATCTCTGGGTCAGCCGGGGGGGGGGGGGAGGACACAAGTTGCTCGATTTGGGCATTGGGGATTTCCAAACGGCAATTTGGGGAACTGTTACGTGCATTTAATATGGCAGTTTCTGTCTCAGTGACAGTTACAAAATCAACTCTTAAAACTTCGTTCAAAAGATCTTACAAATATAATGATAATTTAGGGAAAATTATTAATGTTAAAATCCGTCGAGGTTAGTGGATTAACCTTACTGCAAAATAGTGTAATTTCCAATAACGGTCATTTAATATTTAAATATTCGTGACCAGGCCTAGTCTTTAGTCAAGTCTGTTTGTAACCGTTCGATATACGTAAGAGCGCCCTCCTACGGTAAGTCTTTGAAAAAGACTAGCACGCCGGTCAGTTTTTATTCGGCCGTGTTTTAATTTGCTCTTGGTTAGGTTTGCACGTCCTACCCCCTGGGGTCAGCCTTTAAGCTAAAGCGACCGAGTTTTGTTTAAAGCGACCGAGTCTTAAACGATGGAATAGCGATAGTTGTTGTTGTTGCTGATGTTTTTGTTTTCTCTGAAAAGTGTTTATTTTATCCTCTATCGATTGTTTTGGTAAAGGGAAGCTGTAAAAATGAAAATATTTGTAGCAAATTTCCTGATCGACCTTTCTCGCTCCTGTTAATGGTATGATAGGTGTTAATTGACAATGTGGGAAAATACGTTTATCTTCCTAACCAGGTTGTGTGCTGAATGTTGTGCACATCACACTGTACTTGCTCTGTGTATTATTGCATTAGTAATATTGTATTTTGTCTTACTTTGCAATAATCACAGTTCTATTTGTGGACCATATCTCTTGTGGACCATATCTCAACCAAAATTTACATTTTTTTAGTTAAGATGCTCAATTACCCATTCTTTATGATAAAATAAAATCCACAGATATCAAATTAAAAAAGTGGAAAAATATCACTTTCATTTTGTGTAAAGTTTTTATTGGGTCACCCTATATGTAGTTAGTAGTATTATATTATTGTGTTTTCCTTGTTTATTTTTAAAGAACTGTAAAGAAGAATGAAGCAAAATTTTGGCTTTTCTAATAATTGAAACTAAACTTTTCAATATCAGAACTGACCTTTGCCGCAAAAAAAAGAAAGGGTAAACAAAAGAATGTCCATGGAGAATTGTCTAAAGACAGCCAAAGGAGTGGATAAAATGAAAAAGTGGTAAAAATTTTCAATCGGCCATAACTCGGTCAATATGTGTCCTTTTGGATTTTTTTTCTGTGTCGGAAACCTAACGAAATGCACTTTACAGAGGTGTGTTAAATTATATGGTTTACTTTTTTCTCTTCGTGAAATAGAGGGCACTTTGAGGGTTTCATTTTTGAGACACCTGGTATAATGAAAATAAAGCACGGTTTATCTCAATCTTACCTTTCTGGCAAATAACCCCAACATTATCACTACTGGTGCAATCGTGATAAGAATTTCCCCATCCACTATGAAGACACTGATTGATGTTGCTTTCATCACCTCTGCAATCAACATCTGACAACCAAACTGGTTTTGTATCCATTTCCTGTCCAAAGGTGGAACTGAATGTGAAAGTTTTGACGTCAGGGAAACCAAGACTCCTGCAAACAACACGTCCAGCAGAGATTTTCCAATTAATGTCGCAAACCGCTCCCCACTGGTTTTTGTAAAGAATCTCGACGTTGCCTTCGTGAAGGTCGCTACCACCGACAAGGCGAATTGGCGTTTCTCCTGGGTGCTCTTGGCAAGGAGAGTAGTGTTCATATATTAGCATCACACTAAAAGATTACAAGATACCTTACCTAATGGCTATACAAAGGATACGTGTGGAACCTTCACACAACTACGATTCCTAGGTTAGGGCCTCATTATATACTTCATTAACATTTTAAAGTGTTAATGGAAGGACATACAAATGGCACCAAAACGTAACTTCGGGATGTGCTCGGCATCATGCAGAGATACTTTTGTGCCAGGTGTATATTGAGGTACCACTTAAAAAGCGTATACGGTCTTGTGCACTCCCGTTGGGTGATGGGGGGGGGGGGCTTAACGTGCTACCCCTGAAAAACACTTTGCCATGGGATTTTACAAAAATTATGGTCATTGATGGGTACATTAAACCACGACCAACATAACAGGACAAAAACAATGAAAATCGGTTGTACCGATTCAAAATGGCAGTCCAAAACCCGATTTTTATGACGCGCACAAATTATTTCGCCAAAAAAAAAAAAAAACACATTCCCGGAGGAGTTTGTCCATAAAAGTGGGCTCATAATAAGAGAATCTAAATACATTACATTGCTGAAATAAAAATTGAAAAGCGCCACCAGAATGCTTATTTTTGCTAATTAGCATAAAACGCCATTGCCGATTTTTTAACCAAATTATGCGCAACTGATATTTAGCAAATTACATAAATTACCTTTACTTACCTTGACATGTCACTATTAGAACATGGCTACAATTTGGAACTTTTGTAAAAGAACATTGCAAAATACTACTCTCATTTCCCAGACAGCTAATCTCTGTTGCAGTGGTATCATTCGAATTGATTTGCATTGTTGTCATTTTGACATCAGTATAACCGAGTTGTTGACATATAGCGACAGCATTTTTGTCGTCCCACTGATTATGACATATAGGACTCCACTGGTTATTAAGAAACAGTTCGGCTCTTCCATCATGTGCGCCATTATTTCCGACAAGTCTTACTGAAACAGCAGAAAAACAATGATGAAAACAAAAATAAAATACTACTACTACTGCTTCTTCTACTACTACTACTACTGCTTAGTTGCGTGGATACATTATTAACTAAAATGTTCCCTTATTGCATATTAAAGCTTCAAAATTTTGTTGTCTTCCCTGACAGTAACTGCTCGCCAGTGAAACTAATCTCTATACCACCAAACACTCTTTTTCCAAAACATCATTCTCTCACGTATACCCATATCATGACTAGACCCCATCGCAGGCCTTTTCTAAGGTCTGCCTTGACTATAGTGTCATTGAACGTAGAAGGATTTTCTAGTGCAGAAAGTAGCATCATTGCTGATATGTGTAACAACTTCCAATGCGATATCGTCCCAACCCACAGAAGAATCAAAAACCATCGCCCCAACCATACTAGGAATGGTCTTAGCCACCGAGAGACTACGTAGACAGTATGGAAGTGCTATATTTGTGAAAACAGGCTCCAATGTATAAGCAACATCAATGTCTGCTGCAAGCATCGAAGTCCTCACTGTTGAGCTCAGCTCTGTTATATAGTTACATCAGTCTACAAACCTACATCAGTAGACTTGAATCACCCTCAATTCAGCCTCGGGAATCCCACCACTAACTCAACGACCAATCGGTATCTAAGTCAACGCTGCAGTAAGACCAAACAAAGTGCCTTTTAAGCGTCAGGAAAGCAGACTGGCAAGGAGTCACTTATGACCTGGACCAGAACGTGAAGAGGATTGCTTCAAAACCCCCACAACTTTGACAAATTTGCCCAACTAGTGAACAAGACTGCCCGGGGATTCATACTCAAAGGCTGTAGGACGGAATATATACCAGGCCTTTCCAAGGAATGTGCTGAAGAATATCAAGAGTATACTACCATGTTTGAAGCTGATCCTTTCTCAGCTAAAACAACTGCTAAAGGTGTGGAAGTTTTGGAGAGGATCTCCCAGGAAAGATCAAAACCTGGCATACGTTAATTGAATCCACCGATATGACCCATAACAGCAAGAAAGCATGGTCTACCATCTGAAAGCTTCGAGGAGATCCAACAGAACTTCCTCAGCAGCCAAATGTTACACTCAACTAAGTTGCCCACCAACTGCTTTTAAATGGCAAGTGCAGCAAGAAGCTGCAAGAAGAGGTTTAGTGGCGACCCTGGTTTCACTCGCCCTTTCAACATGGAGGAATTGGATTCCGGTATTGCTAAACTTCAACCAGGAAAAGCAGTAGGCCTTGACAGCATCGCAACTGAGCAGCTGAAAAACTTCGGCCTAGTTGCGAAAGGAATGGTTTCTTGAGCTCTACAATTGCTGCCTTATTTCCCACAGGTTCCAAAAGATCTGGAAGAAAGCACATGTTATGGAACAACACACCGAGGATGGTTTCGAGAAGGGATTGGTAACCGGAGTGTTCGATCGTTGATCTATCAGAAGCTTACGACACTGTTAATCACAGATGCCTACTCCATAATATTTTGGAACTCACCAAGGATATCCGCTTGATTGAGCTGATCAAAGGATTGCTTTCAAACAGGATGTTCTTTGTTCAGCTAGGAGCGATGAAGAGCCGATGGCGTAAGCTCAAGAATGGTCTACCACAAGGGGACGTACCAGCGACCAACCTAGGTGTGCAGGAACCTGTCGTTTTATCTATGCAGACGATCTTGGAATTAGCGTACAAGATGCAGACTCCACAGTTGCTGAAGGGAGACTCTCCACAGGTTTGGATGAACTCACTCTTTACTACTAGGAAAACCACCTACGTGCAAACCCATGTAAGACACAGGTGTGTGCCTTCCTTTTACGCCACCGTTAAGCTAAACGTCAGCTTAAAGTAACCCGGTCTGGAACACCCCTGGAGCACTGTGATAACCCTGTCTACCTAGGAGTTACCTTGGCCCGCACTCTCTCTTATAAGATTCCCATCAACAAACTCACTGGCACAAGATGGGGGTGCTCGCCCACATACCCTAAGATCCACGGCACTTGCCCTGTGCTACTCATGTGCAGAGTATGTTTGCCCTGTATGGGAAAGATCAACCCATGCCAAGAAGCTTGATTCAGCATTAAATGCCTCCTGCCGGCTTATCACAGCATGTCTTCGTCCAACACCAACGGAGAACTTATACATCCTAGCAGGAATTGCCCCACTAGACATCCTTCGTAGTGTAGCAAGCATGCAAGAGCGTAGCTTCCAAGTATCTAATGTGAAGCACCCTTTGTCCGTTGAGAGACCTGCTGCCAACCGCCTTAAATCCAGAGAGAGTTTCTTAAGCAAAGTCCAACCTCTTGAATCAGTCTCTAAGGAATAAAAGAGAGTCGCTTTGTGGAAAGAAAGGCTTGCTATGAACCAAGTAACATCTATTGGTATTGAACCTGGTGGGCAGCTTCCACCCGGAGCTGACTCCTCATGGGCGATGCCTCAACAGATTGAGAACCAGAACTGGCCGATTTAAGGTTTCCTTGCAGAAGTGGGGCTACCTGGAAGCAGATTGGGACACTACGTGTGGTTGTGGAACAGCACCACAGACAATGGAACAACTCTTGGTCTGCCCACTGTTGGAGCAACAATGCACAAACAAGGACCTTGCGGAATTCAGTGAAGCAGCCAGACGTTGTACCCATCTCTGGCTGGATCATATTTGAGAACCACTGTGTTTGGACACTATTAGAATAAGAACAAAAGAGGCTCGTCGCCAGCTTCAAATCAACCTCAATGGAGCGCCTTTGTCATACAATCCCACACCCAACTTATCTGGGAGTGAAGCTTGATCGGCAGCTTACTTATCGGCAACATCTGGAGTCAGTATGTGCAAAGGTATCTTCGAGGAATAACCTTCTGTGCCACCTTGCTGGATATTCATGGGGTGCTAACCCATCTAATGGACCCCAATGGAATTAAACATTTCTTTATACGAAGGCTTTTTGGGTCATTCTTAATACTCAATTTCTGGTTGTGTATCAATTCTCCATGCAATATATATTTGTTGTATCTAATGATGAGTACTGAATAAAATAAAATGAAACATCCACTCTACGCACCACCGCCCTCGCTCTGGTCTACAGTGTTGCTCAATATGCCACCCCACATGGTGCAATAGCTCTCACACAAGAAGCTGGACACAGTTCTCAATGAGACCATGAGAACTATTAATGGCTGCCTTCGTCCCACTCCATCTGAGTTTCTTTCGGGTATTGCACCTGCAGTGCTTCGGAGAGATCATCACACACATAAACTGGTGGATAAGGCTCTGTTGGCCAACAAGCACCTGTTGCATAACACTGTTAAAGAATCACGCCAGCTCGACAGACAGACTATGCTCTCGTCGAAGTTTCTGTCGACACGCTGTTAAACTCTCCAGCTCCCCATTCAACATCTTACAGACATGGAACACTGCCTGGCTAGATACTCAAAGACCAGTCCAATTCACTATCATGAATGTGTGATCTTTATTCCGTAGCTGTATTTTATCATTATAGTAGGGTTATAAGGACAACCCTATTCTACAAGTTTGTGGAAGAAGGTTTGAAGATGTTTTTCTATAGTTTGATGCAGATTTTTTTTGGGCCCAACCTCTGGGAAATGTGTGGAACTTTGTAAAATAAGGGGGTAAATTTCAAAACAATTCAAATTGTGTTTAAATGTACACCAATGTATTAATGTGAATTCCACAAAAATGTTACATTATCAGCTGGACAAAATAAAAAACCGGCATATTTGTTCAAGTAGCCAAATATCAATCAAATTTGAATCGAATGAAATTAGTTATCAGTATATTAAAGCTGGCAAATGAGGTTTATGACAAATCAAAATAAATTCGTGTTACAAATTCGTTTTTACAACGCTGCACTTTTAGGTTCTACGCCCTGTACCAATGCTATTTGCAAATATGTCACATAGTCCATAAGCTGCCCTCATCAGATTTTCCGTTCGTTGCACCCAATTAGTGTGATTAATTTTCCCACGTATCACTTTAAAGGGGATGTCCCCCTGACTAGGATTAGGTATGTTTCCGCCCCGAAAAGCTGCACGTTAGCGTGTCCTGTCCATTTCAAAATGGCTGCCATTGTTTTATGTAAAACCGCCATTATAATTTCAATACAGATTGAAATTTTATCCACGACTACACGAAACCAAGTTTTAACTGCCTGAAGGGGGCTTTTAAAAACATGCAGGCGCCCAAGATTGCTACCGCAAGGAGGCATATTTTGCTAAATGAACTTAAAATGGCAAATTGTTGAAATAAGAACATGTGTGATATTTTTGGAGCTCCAAAAAGAATTTATGTCATTTATATTTTACGTACAGGCTTGTTTTTAAAGATGGCGGTGATTATATTCGCTCTAGAGTACTAAATCAGGAAGAAAAGCATCCCTAACCCATCTTTTTTGACTTTATTAAACAACACTTCTAATAATGACCCTCATCATTTCAGATTTAAAATATATTAAAGTGGGTATTGGACTTGTCCTGGAGAGTGTCGTTACTATATCTGGTTACTACTTGGGCCATATAACTAGTTTAAACTGACTATAGGAAGACACGCTCAATATCAAGCCTGATACAATAAAATCATAGTAAGTGGGTGTGGACTGTATTTAAGGACTACTCAGTGAGTCATAGGTGTATTCCTCCGCATTAAAATAAAAAAATATGCTTATGACTAGTGAAAAAAATGTCTATATGTGAAGGAATTTAAATATGGATTATCTAAGTTCTTTCGAGCACATCAAGTGCTATTCGTTTGTTTTCTGACTTGTACAAGGCTCCTTCTCTCTCCACTGGCCTAAATCGGCTTCCTTCCCAGCGTCAAATAGTGTTGAGTGGTCTGCAATTATCCATACGGAAAGAAAGGGAAAATGCCGAAAAATAGTCGTTTTCGTTTATGGTTCTTTTTTATGTCGAAAAAGGTGTTCAGGGTTGTTTTTCTTCTTGATTTATGTCAGCCGGATCGGGTAGAAGCATGGGATTTTGTATAAGATAGTTAAATGATTTGCGATGCTGGTTGGCAACGATAGGGAGCATGTGTAGTTTATGAAGAATTATATGGCGGTCAATCATACAACAATACAAGTAACCAATGAGAACATGAAGCGCGAGGAGATTGGACCACATGCATTGTCCTCAAAAAAAAAAATTGGAACGTTTTTCGAGCTCGCTATGTGAGCCATTCTTTTGAATTATTATATTCACAAGACGCTCCTGCTCGGGCTGTTTGCGACCAGATGACATACAGACAGCTTTCCACGCGCAGCAGTGACTAAACTATAATTGGATGATGTCATACACTAGTCTATTTACAATTTCTCTCAGCCAATTATCGCGCGCCGGCCGATGTACTGGCATAATGGAGTAATGCATAAACATTACGTGATACATGAGGGACCTCCAGCACGAGGGTGATCCTATGTTTCAAACACTAAGCCACACCAGCAGGCTACGGCGGAGACCGGTTTAGTACGTAATCCTGTTTCTAAATTGGAAAAAAAAAAAAAGTTTGCGTAAAATTGAAACCAGTGTTTGAAAATTATCAAAACTGGAAAATATCGAAAAGGCATTATGGGAAAATGGATTCGCCCGGAGAGATTGCGTGTTCACTTTTCCGTGTCTGCGAGCAATGAAGTACCCGACAAAAACGTTCAATTTCTTCGCTAGGTGCCTATAGGTTCAGACCCAACTACGACACATAATATCAAAAACAAAAACATAGTAAAAACGACCATCTGATGTAAAAACCTCCATAGAACCCCTTCGTTTTCCGGCGATATTTGAGCTTAAGTTTCATTTACAAATTCGCTATGACGGACTGGTAAAACGATCGTCTCTCGCGCTTGTAAAAAATTGTGAGATGCTCCCCCCTCTGGTGTCACTGGAGTTGAAGTTTCGCGCGCACAGGCGGTTGGACGAGAGACAAAGCAGTACCGAGGCGTTGCAACGGTAGGCTGTACATGTAGCAAGGCATCATGGAAAAATTACTACTAGACCGAGGAGAGCATTAGCTTGTTACGCAGCCATTTTTTGGTGAGGTAAGTTTAGAATCTTTTTGTAGTTGTTCGACCGTTTCTGTGACCATGTTGTTGTTTATACAGTCCGGAACGTGGGACGTAGTTTTGGCCCGTACCATTACATTTTATGAAAGGGGTGGATGATAGTAAGATGCTAAAACATTGTTTGTTACCGACAAAATAAATAACTAGTATGCAGAAAAAGAAAGACTAAGACTAGCCGGCAATTTTGCGCAGCACCGTTATTGTTTCAATTAATATTGCCAAAAAGGATGACTCGATTGATTGGGAATTTCATCAAACAGCAAACAGAGTCATTGACAGCAAATGCTGCAGATTTTTATTGATAAGTCCAGGTGAAAAGTTTGGTCGCGATCAGTAAGAATTCAGAAGCTACTTTACTGGAATGTAGGAAGGAACTCAACCTTCTCCTGAAGAAAAAAAAAAGATAATATGCATGTAGGTAGGGGCATTTGCTGCCACCAAGGGCAATGTCACTTCAGGCCCAATATTGCATACCTACTAAAAACGCCTTCAAGCAGCCTTTTTTATAGAGCCCTATCCATTTCTTTTAGTAAGTTTATATTGATTCGGATTTGTTCAGTCACGCACGCCGAAGTTCTCTGAATAAGGAGCTAATTGTTCCCCCTGTGTACCCAGAAAAGATCAGATCCTGCAATGTAATAGCTACTCTGATGAGTAAGTGAAAAGGGTTTTCACTACTACTGTAATTCGGGTGTATAGATACAAGTTAGGGCAATAGGCGACTACTCTAAGCAAATTCCTCAACAATGGAAGATTCTTGTTTTCGCTCTGCCAACAGGTGAATTGGTGATTTTGATAAAATTAGTTGGAACACTTGGTATAAATTAAATTCATGATTAGTCCAGTAGTTGAAATATTCAAACAAGTAACTTTATTGAAGTTTATTGATGCGGATTTGTTCAGTCATTCCGCGTGAAAAGTTTCAAAAGAGGAAAACATTCTACGGTCTTCTTTTTACAATTCATACAAACCCAAAACTAAGGACATTTTACCATTTTAACAAAATATTAAAAAATACCAAAAAAACTATGTGAACGAGCACGGGAAATGTTTATTTTTTCTTTGTCTCAATTAAGTTACAAAGTTAATAGCAAATAAAAAATCCAAAATTAAAAAAACAATACAACATAACATATAATTTAAATCAAAACAAGTTAACATTAGGCAGATCAAAAGAAAAAGAAAAAAAGGCAATCAGAAAGTTATAAAGTCGGCACTCGAAAACTCGAAACTGTATCTTAATATTCTTTTGGGAGTACAAAAAAACTAAGCATGTTATAGAAGGAAATGAAAGAAATAAGCACGGGGAGGGGGCCTATAAAAACGATATTTCCCCCCATTATGATAGCTACACAAACGTTAAAAAGACAAAGCAGGCTGTAAAAACAATACCACTGCTGGTTAGATTATAAAAATGAAGAAAACAAATCGGTACAAAAGTTGGTATCAAAAAGAAATGATGCTTTGAGTCTAACAGAACTTCCAGTAATGCATGTGAATAAGAACATTTCAAATTCTGCAACACACCTCAACCCAAGTTATAAAAAACCGAAAGTAAATGGATGCGTTTCAACATGGTATGTTGATATGGTAGCGTAATCAATGACCATGAGCCAATCAAAAAACAGTTGCGTATGCATAAGCATGACCGGTGATTTACGCTGGACCGAGTGGGGTTATTAACATTTAGAAATTGCAAAGGTACCTCTAGGAAAAATGTTCAGATGTTTTAAATGGGTCGAGTTTTCAGAAGGGTCTAATGCAACTAACTGACAAGATACTTAGTGAACGAAGAAGAAAAGAAGAAGATACAGATTGCTTAGTAAATAGGCCCTCCATGCCACGGGCCCTTAGGAAGTCAGGTCAAAAGTATAATTTTTGAAGCGCTGAAGGTATCCCTACATTGAATTTTTTACAAAAGCTATATTTTGCGTTATTTATAGAAAGATAACAAATGTAATTTACATATGTACAGATTATATATCAAAAACAGGCTTATGTTGGGGAAGTAACTGGACTTCACAATGTCGAGTTACGTGCATTTGCCCTATACCAATTTTGTGTGTTGTAGAGCGTGCATTTTCAACATTACCGGTTCTATGAGAGGATGGCAGTCAACTGTGTAAGGGGTAAAATTATTGTAAGTCAAAAATCCTCCAGAGCATATTTGATATGCTCCTGGAGCATAAATAATCTGAGAAAATATTTGAAGTCAAATATGCTCTAGGAGCATATTTGAATTAGACTCCTAAAGCATATTGAATTCACAATGCTCCAGGAGCATGTGGCAAATATGCTCTGGAGCAGTAGAGAACTATGCTAAGAGAAATACTGCTCCAGAGGAATATTTGCCATGTGCTCCTGGAGCATGTGCATTCAAATTTACCTCGGAATATTTCTACAGATAATTAATGCTCCAGGACCATATGCTCCGGGAGCGTATGGGTCCCAAGTGACATATCATATTTTGGGCCAAAATCTCACAAAAACGTTTTAAGGGTTTGAACATGCATAATGATCGCGCGCCGCCACGCACCACTATGTACACACTGCCGCAGGGTCAAATTTGGTGGGTACCAATATAAAGAGGTTAACCCTTTTCGATTTGCAAAAAATGGTCCAACTTATAACAAAATGTGTGGAGATGCTCGTAGGAAGAAAGTTCGCAATATCAATCGCCAAACTCTATCGATCACACGGGCCAAAAGAGAGCAAAACTGGATGGAACGGAACCGATGCAGTAAATCAGCAGAAGCTTCACTCGTAACGATTGGGACAGGGAGGAGGAAACCAACCTATCGCCATTTCGCCAAAGTATTCTGACGTCACGTCACGTCATTTAATGAGCAGCCATCGATACGGGGTCAATTATTATTAATCATTGTTGGCGAATTTGTCCCACACAGTCTAAATATAAATATGATCTAACGCATTGTTCCAAGAGGGTAATTACTACAAAATATCTCAAGAGAGGGCCTCTGGTATACAGAAACTCCAAAGAAGAAGTAATGAAAATTAACCGGGAGGGCGAAAACATTCAAGAACCCTTAATTTTCAGCGTGTGCAAAATGACATACCTTGTTGCAGAAAACACCAAAATCTGCATCATGACCCGAAAATCGTGATCTTCCAACCATTGTGCTTACAATCAAACTGGCTACTTCGTTTCCTATGACACTGTACATTGTCATCCATATAATGCCTTGTCCTTCCACTAATTGGAATATAACGGTGCCCTCCTGGCAAATCCCCGTTTGACGACAGACGAATTAACGCTTCCCTTCACAAAAGTAATCATTGCAGGACAGTTCCCCATTGGCCATCATGGAACACTTCCACACGCACCTTTCGTGCATGCCAAGCACCGCCGACAAGCGGACATTTTCATCACTTTTGCTGTGAACTATAAAAGTACACGATTATTCATTTGATTAAACACGTTATTTGCAAATTAAGTGGCCCGGAGTATTGGAAACCTGGAAACCAACATGAAATGCAGATTTCCTCTTACAAATCATTTTTAGCCTAAATTGTTTGAATATCAATTCTGTCAAACCACCCAAAACAAATTACACCAACGAGTAAATATAATTCGTATTCGCATTCGGATTTATTAACAATCAAACAACAAAAAAAATTAAATAATGATTAAAAAGGGTAATGGAGGAGACTATAAATAAAGCAAAGCCTGAAAAGTTGTTTCAACACCTATTTAGGAATTACAACAAAGGACACAGAACAGGACACAAACCGAGCAAGGGACCAATAAATGGCGGTGGCAACAACATATATACATAACATCGAATAGGCCTACATTATTAGTGATATGTAAGGAGAATGGACGTAGCTAAGTGAATTATGTGAGATAATTGGGTCTGGGCACAAACTGATGCCCAGAACTGTACCGTCGAGACCCGCAGGGTCGAGACGAACATGCGTCTGGGCATCAGTTTGTGCACTGTTCGTCGGAACCATGGGTCGGACGACACAGTGCACAAAACTGATGCCCAGCCAGACCCAATGTTATCTAACAAATTCACGCAGCTCAGTCAATTCCCGTCATTACACTAGCGGTCAAGTCAAATATAAAATAATATCTTGAATATGTGTGTGAAAATTAGAAATACACCTATAGAAAAATAAATTAGAATTAAAACACCGGTTCATCAATTGCCCTTCTTAATCAATCCACCTTATCGTACAATTCTCAGTTTTGAGGGGTGTATTGTTTGTTGATGGTTAGCTTCCATCCGTATACATCCCCACATTTAAAAGCCATGGTTGGTGTTTCATTTGAGCTTACAAGCGTATTCTTTACTGCGCATCGTACACAAGAGGTGACTGCCCAGCAGCAAAAATATTGCCAGTTATAGCTTTCCAGTTAACTATGGGATCATATTATTTGAAGTTGGATCTCCCAATTAAAGGTATGTGGTCCGATGTTTAGGCCTAGTACTAGTGTGGTCTATATGACATGGATCTGTTGGGTTCACACTCTCACCAATGAAGACCTTGTATTGTACCACATGTCTACAGGCCTATAAAATTGGTAGTTTAAAATCATTTTGTATTGTGCACCACCACATGAAATTCGGCCGCCTCGATTGGAATAAACTCATGTTGACAAGGATGTGGTGGCAGAGATTAACCCATTCCGTTTATTTGTAAATATTGATAATAATAAGTCTTTGTTTTCGAGAAGTAAGCGCAAAAATCCTGTCAATGAAAGTTAAACAGTAAATGTCAACTTTAAATGTTACCTTCCCCCCGTGCGTGCGTACAATGTCATTTCTATATTTTTATAAATCTACATTGAGTCCGGTACCTTATGCGCCCCTAAATCGCCCAATTAGCATTAATTAAATTTTTTTAGTATTAGTATATATTATGGGCCTATGTTGTTTTTATTATGTATTGACAAATGTGGCAGAACAATCAATATTTTCAGGGGGGGGGAGAGGGGGGCACAGTTCTCTCGCCCCCTGCCCCACCCCCCCCCCCCCCCCCCCCCCCCCCCCCCCCCCCCCGTGACGCACTGTTCGATGGTGCCGCGGGTCTTTACGTGGCAACAGACACTGGAAAAATTACTGTTAAATGTCAGTAAAATACTGGCGGCAATTCTGCCAACCATTAACGTAAAATTACAGTTATTGTAAATATTAATTTATCAAAACGCTTTTTAAAAAAAATATATAGTGGGTGATGAGCTATTATACAGAGATTGTAAACGTGTGGAGAATAAAAAAGCACTAACGAACACCCCAACTTAGTAGGCCAATTTTTTACAGTGCCTTATACTGCAAAATTTACAGTTTGTTGTATAATTGTATTACATCAAACTGTAAGATATACAGTCTATTTGAATGAAAACCTGTACAAAGCTATAATTTTAAGGGGGTTTGTGGCAGAATTGCGCCGGATTTTCCTGTAAATTTACAGGATTTTCCCTGATATTTGAGTATATAATGGGAATATTGAAAAATCATAGGTTGTGAATAATGATCGTTGTTATGCATTTTAATTCGAAATAAATATAAAGTCTTCATTTTAGATTTGTCATTATAGGCCCTTGGAAAATGGGACATAAAAAGTTACATTTTTTCCTGTATTTCCAAATACAGCCAATGACTGTAAGTGTTGGGTAGTGTAGTTTTTACTTACTGTAAATTGCACTGTAATTTTTACAGGGTAGGATAGAGTTATGCATGTATGGGCAGGCTAAATCCTTCCATAAGTCGTTACACTATTTTTTTAATAATTAATTTTTAATTATTTTTTTTCATGAAATTCGTTAGTATTTAAAAGAAAGCTTTTTTCACTGAAAATTTAGTTTAGTGTGAAACTTTGTTGTTTATTAAAAAATTTAGTTTACGAGAAAAAAATATTTACTGAAAAAGGTGGTCTTCATAAACCCTACTGTTCGTCAAGGTTAAATCTGATTTGTCAGTGATCATTTGAAACTGGAATTACAAGGTTTTAAATGCCATTTTGAGTTTATTGCCGAAGATTTTTAAAATTGATATTTGCTACAGCTATTAAAATGATAGATCTTTAAGTTTCAATGTAATTTGTTTTAAGGGTCACGTTTTCGATAAAATTTCTTTGGTTTAGTTTAGATTTTGGTTGTTTTATTTTATATTTCTAAATCACCAAAATGTCAGTTCGAACTTTGTAATTATAAACTCACAAAATATCGATTTCAATTGAGAAGCCTAAACCCATTTTTTCAATATCCGAGTTTGGAAAAACTTTTATTTGTAGTGATCACAGGGGTAGAGCCCGGAATTGTTCATAGCCGCCATATTGGATTTGTAACTGAAATACAATTAATTTTACTGCGTTTTTAACCCAAAGGGACAAGTTTTGTGTCTTCAATTTTTAAGTCTGTAATTAATGTTAACAATATTCTTTCAAATAAGACATGATAATTGCATGGCCGTCAACTTCATTTCATTTCTGCACCAGATTAGTCAATGCTATATACAGCACTAGATCATAGCGACATTATTGGAATTTTCCAGCGCAGAATTTTCATCAATTCCTTAGTTTTTCTGCTTTTCAACCAAGCGGGCATTTTGTTTTCTTCAATTTCAAAAATTCTAAGTACTTATTACACAATTATCGTCAAATGAAGACCTAGTAATTTCATGGCTTCGACCGTCATTATCCGTTTTCTGCAATACTGAAAAGTGGCTGGTGAACCGTTATGGACCACCAACGGCTGTGTGATAAAATCATTTTTTTCAATTCATAAACCGACTCGGAGGGTGGGTTTTTTTACTGAAAAACTAAGTTTATGAAATATTTTTGAGAAAACATGGGTGTCAACGGCAATCATTTAATCAGAAGAATGATAAACTTTTTCGCGAAACAAAAAATTATCGACTAATAAACAAAGTTTTGGTGAAAATCTACGTTTAATATAGAATACCCTATTTTAAGGTTATATACTGGATTTGTGGTTATTAATTTATTTTAAAAAATATGTTTTCAAGGAATAGGACAGATTTCAATTTCCAATTGAAAAAAAGTTGGGTTCAATTTGACAGAAAACATCCTTTTTATCAACTCCATAGTTTTTCAGTTGAATTGAACAAAAAAATTATGAATATAGAGGTCCGGAGAAACTGGGGAGAATTGAAAAAGTCATCTCAAGCAGCCATTTCACACATTTAGGATAACTTTGTCAACTATCCTTTAAATGCTTGATGGACATGGTTGTTAAATCGGTTATATTGATGTCCTTGTTGTTCAGAGCTTTGTATTTTATTTACGCATCATTTTCGTGTTTCTAGAGGTTTGTCTGAAGTCACAAGAAGACAGTGCACCAAATTGTCAGATTTTTCTTTTGTTTTCGGCGTGCAAGGTTAGTCTAGAATCTTTGGTTGGCGTGCAGCGGTTAATAATTTGGCTCTCTCCTCAGATAACCTTACTGGAGACTGATTCGTAGGATATAATGAACTGAACAACAATGGATACTCAACAATACACTGGTGCACTAGGAGTGTATATTGTTACGTTTAAACTCTCCCAATAGCACACGGCGCGTCACTACTAAGAAAGATTGTAAACCGCGATGTTGATGAATGGGCTTTCAGCTTTGTGTCCGAAATCCAAATGTGACCTATCGATAACGGATACTGAAGCGATCATCTCCCCTCTATGCACGGGTTGGCCGAGACGAGATAGGGGAGGAAAATGTGAGCACAGGGTGTCGAAAAGGGAGTAGAGACGTTTTCTATTGACGGAATTTCATTATTAGGGGGGGACTTTGTCAATATTTGGAGGGCTGTGCGAAAATTTCGTACAGTGGTATTTGAAGGAATTCATATTTCCAACAATCCATTAAATGGTCGATTTATAAACCCCCATAATTTTGTAATCTATATACAGCTTTCAAGACGAGAAATATACTGGACGGGTTATTGGTAACAACCGTGCCATCAAACACAATATGGTCGGATCGCGAATGTAAAGATGTCCGAAATCATTAAATTGACCAATAAATCATCAAGTTATGCGATAGAGACCTATTTTCTGGACTCCATACCTGTTGATATTCTGGTGTCATGGTTACAGATGCCAGTCAAATGGGGTTTTGTATTTTAATATGGTGATATCTGACATTTCTGTGTCCTGCTTACAAATGCAGATGGACAGCCAATATGGTGTATTTTAAGATCTTTAAAAACCTTACAAATTGTTCGTATATTCATAATATATTAGCGCCTCTGAATTCAAGGATGTTGTCAAAACAAAAACTACCAGCCGAGTTTGTAATGTCAAAGATAAACTGATATTTCGATTTAAACTTGATCACAATTATTGTGAGGCTATAACTATAACAATACAGATATCCAGTGCGTGAACCAAAATAAAACTTTACCAAAATTAAAGTGATATTTTTCCACTTCTGAAAAATGTAATATCTGTGGTTATTTTTATAATAAAGAGGGGTTAATGGAGCCATCTTGCCTGAAAACAATTGTTCATTGGTTGAGTGGTTCTAAGATATGGTCCACTGATCTGAACAATAAGTCAGCAAAACAGACTCTTTCTTAGGATAGAAAATCCCCAATGACCAAATCGAGCAGATCGGGGACCGTACCCCCGACACAAGACAAAAAAACTGGTATTACCACAATGAAGTATGGTGGTATTTTAGCACAAAAAGTCCACCCTACGTGCGCTCTAGGTGCGCTAGGGAGAGTTCAGGATGCGCTTGACTTTCATGCGACGTACTAAAAATAGACAATCCTCTTTTATACTCTTTTACGAATAAACGTCAATACTATGATTCAGTTTATTCGTTATACTACATAGATCTAGTGTCAAAACCAGATAGCAACCGAGCGCACATAGAGCACACCTGGAGTGCACCTATACGGGACTTTTTGTTCTAAAATACCACCATACTGAAGACTTGTCATGGGTATCTCATGATGGGCATAAGACACATAAATTGTTTTGGCAACCGGTGCTTTTCAAATTTGAAATAGTAGCATGCAATTGAGCTAATAAACAGTTTTCTGTTTTGGTAGGACACGATCTTGCTCGATTCAAGACAAACGCTCAAATTTGGTTATACTTTTTTGACTCACCCATTTTATTCACCAACATCAAAAATATGTCAATGTTATGACAAAGATCCCTAAAGTAAACATAGATAAGGAATAGAATATTAAAACACAGTTGTAGTAAAAAAAGGGTAACCAGAAAGACTTGGATTTATGCTTTTTCCGATTGACTTCTTAAAATATAAAAAAATATAGACGTGATTTCATACGGGTAGTGAGTTCTAAAACCGTTGTTTTTTTGTTTGAGTAAAAAACGGAAGGAAGGGGAAGGAAGTACAGTTCATCATTCAACCAGGAAGGGATGATAATATCACATAATCAAAGAGAATAGAATACGACTTCGGAACAATGTAGAATAAAGAGATAAAGGTAGAGAGAATAAAGGAATACCAACGGTAGACCCATTCGACACTTCCGAAAGAAGTAAATTTTTGCGGAGGTTAATATTTTACAAATACAAAATACTAGGGAACAGAAAATCAATGACATAAGAGCGTATAATCTTACATAATATGGAAATCGATACCTCTTACGTATGGTCACTGATGGTTGTGAAAATCACATCATCTAATGAAATTTTATGGGAACTAGAATTATCAGTCCACGTTTATCGAATACTAAGGGGACATTGAAATAAAAAAAAATCTGCTTGGTCGCCCATAAGTATTAAAACTCTAAGGGTTTCAAACGGGCGCAAAAACGGAATTGAGGGTCAGGTACTAATGTCAAATGCTAAACGACTGTTTTGAAGCCGGGTTGGGATTCTACATTCATAGTTCGAAATGAGCGTAAGTGTAGCTCTTTGTTACTATCAATCATTTCATAAAAAAAGCCATCGGTTATTTTTATACCGTGGTGCACTGACAACAACAGAGGTCAATAGTCAATTAAGAAAACATAAACAAAAAACCAATCTTGAGGACAAAGAAGAGATTTGCTGAGGAATATTAAAAATTAACCTAGAATATGAACACACCCGCAATTGAACCACTGATTTTTTTTTCTTAAGCCAAACATTGAAAAAAGATTTTTACTCACTATTATACCTACTCGTTAGGGCGAAATTCTCTTTTATGTACAGAATTCGACGTTAGGGCGCGAAAAGCGAAATTCTTTGCCCCTACGTCATCTATTGTTTGCGGCTTATTCCATCAAAAGATTATGTATGCTTTCAATTTGGCTAACAAGGAAACAAAAGCACCCAGCAAAGACATCTGGTCTAGTTATATATACTAACTCCATGTTGTGAATTAAAATCATTATTTAATTATATTTCGCGTTTTATTTGCAATGAAAAAACGATTCTCACAGGGAAAAGTTACTTTGTTTATTATGAAATGAAAAATGGAATCCCACAGGGATATATTGAGATCAAACTCGGTGTTGTTTATGATTCATCATGCTAGATGAGCTAGTATTATAAGGGACATATGAATACTCAAACGGCGGGCGTTTTCCGGTCTCCGCGTTCCGCGGGTTTCAAGAATTTCATTGAGTTTTGCTGGAATACTTAATCGGAATTATTTTAATTATAAATGATTCAGAAGATTTGAGATTAAAAATATACCGCGCGGAACGGGCAGAACCGGAAAATTGCCCGCGGTTGAGTATTGAGTTGGTCCCTAAATACCTTGGTAATTTTTTCCAGTTATGGAGAAGTTGCAAAACAGTTTGCAAATTATTAGTATCCCATGATGTCACTTAATGTAAGACGATGCAATGCAGATGATGTTGTAATATATGTGAGAAAATGGACAGTGTTGGCTAGTTTGGGCATGACGATGTTTACTTTTTTTAAGTAATGGGAAATACTAATGAAATTTTGCAAATTTACTTTTTCAGCAGAATTTATCTCCATAGATGGTAAAGTGGTTACAGGTACAGCGTTTAATATTTGAAACCACATGACCTTGAGAGCTGAACTGTCTCCTGCAGTCGTTCTTTCCAAGCCTAAAGAGCTTAAATTTTACACGTTATATTCAGGAGAGCGATTCAGATGGATTATATCCTATGGATTTGTATGACTTTGCATGCTGTCATTTTGGGTCTTCGCTTGTGAGGACCTATAATAATGGAACTGAAAATGCTTCTCTAATTTGCTGGATATATAGTAGTCACATCGGTGTGGAATTGTAAGACTTTAAATATTAACATTGACTGTTATCTTGAATTGTAACTGTGTTTTAGACATTCCATATCCTTGACAAATCATATATTATTTAAAGACAGTCTGTTAATATTATATGAAAATTAGATATTTGTGCCACAAGGTTATTTTGTTGCGTTTAAGGGTATTTCCGACCTTTTGACGTCCACGAGACATCGTTTTAAAAAGTATCATAAGGGTAATAATTGAAACATGACTTTTAAATAGAACTTCTGAAACACTCAAAACTATACTCCCATGCTTCAAAACGGTTAAGAAGAAACCAAGTCCTCAAATCTAAGGACGGACTGGAAAGTCCCTAAAGAAAAGCCTTCGTCGTAGCTACTGGTCATTCCAGAATCAAATATATGCTGACTCAGGGTACAAATCAAATAAAATGTTCTGGAAGTTCATCCATTCAAAACAACAGGAACTATTAGGTATCTCCTCTCTGAAACCCAACTACAGATCATCTTTGATAGTGGAGGAAAGGAAACAGTTTTAACAATCAGTTCAGATCTGTATTTACCACCGAGGATACTACCACTGTGCCACATTTGGGTGAATCTACTGTTCCTCCAATGGGTGACATTTCAGTTACTTGTAGTGGTGTGTCGAAGTTTCTCCAAGACTTGAAAACTAAGAAGGCAACAGGTCCAGACGCCATATCAACTCGCTTTTTGAAAATCTACGCTGCTGAGATAGCACCAGTTCCACGTTTATTTGCAGAAGTCCCTTTCTTCGGGAAGTGTTCCCTTAGACTGGAGATCGTCCAACATCTCGCCAATCTTCAAGAAAGGTGATCGATGTATACCATCTAACTACAGACCTGTTTTAATAACCTCAATCTGTAGTAAGTTAATTCAACACATCATCTTCAGCAGCGTTATGGATAACTATGGGTGTAGCAACGTGCTAGTAGATGCCCACCATGGCTTTCGCCCAGGGCGATCCTGTGAAAAACAACTGATCATCACAGCACAAGATCTTGCCAATGCACTCGAAAAGAAAGAGCTTGTTGACGCCTGCGTTTTAGACTTTTCAAAGGCATTTGATCGTGTTCCACTCCAAAGATTAATGATGCTGAAACTACAACACTATGGATTAAATGGATCCTGCTTGCCTGGTTAAAAACTTCCTCACCAAACGCATCCAACGTGTACTGGCTGACGGCCAATCATCTGAACAATCGGGAGTTCCACAAGGCACCGTCCTCGGCCCCTACAGTTCTTAACTCTCATCAATGATCTTCCCAAAGGCATCTCCTCACATCTCCGCCTGTTCGCAGATATACCGCACAATAAATAGTGCCAAAGACAGTGCTAAACTACAAGAAGAATGGAGTCGTCTACATCAATGGTCCCAAACCCGGCGAATGCAATTGAACCCCGACAAATGCTAGCTACATCATGCATTTCACCCTCCGTCGCAATATCACCGTTGCCTAATATCACTTGGATGGGAGACAACTTTCACTCTCTCAAAAAATCTATATCTACGGCTTACCTTCTCCAATGACATGTGCTGGCGAACTCATATCAACAACATAACGACACGTACCAACAGGATGTTTGGTTTGATCAAACGCAATCTGCGTTATTGATCCACCAAAATCCACCAAAGCACTACATGTCTCTGGTATCTGATAATACCATGCGTCGAGCACTGCAGTCCAGTATTAAAAACCTCTTCAGGGACAAAGACACCACCAGGATCAGGATTGAATCCATCCAACGAAAGTCTGCTAGATTTGTACTTCAACAGTACCAGCGCACAGATAGCGTTACAGAACTTAGAGAAGAGACGTCAATCTCCCAGCCTGGTACTCCTCTACAAGATGCAGAACCACCTCATTGCCGTGTAGACTATGGGGCGTGCCCTTCTATGCTGTTGTTTCGTAGTCTACATGAGGGCACTAGGGCAAACCCATGTGTAAATTCGTAATAAATTTTTAAAATCATATAACCGTCTGTGCCCACATATAAAACTAGTACATTTTCTTGAAAATGAATAAAATGTCACCTCAATTTATTAACCCCAATATCAGTGACTAATGAATACACATAGACTTCAGCGAACCATGGAGTATGCCATCCTAACAAATACGAGATTGTTCCTTCAAGAATCAAGCTCTACGGCAACTCCCCGCACAGTAACAAGGCACACGTCTGTCAAGTTTGGTGAAAGCTACAGGAGCAGGTTAGTCTTAATTCTGGTAGCTCCGCGTGCTTACTTCCCTATTCCATTCTTTAAATGCAGTAGGTAACATTTTTAAAGTTTCTGGTATGACCTGCACCCTCCCGACTGCGTCCTCCCAACTAGTAGGCCAACATGTCGGTACAAAATGTATCACCCCTTACATAATGCGACCTTACGCCTTTTAGCACACATTCTAGGCACTATAATTACTGCATTTCGTTCTAACGTCGTCTTGACGACCAAAATAAATTTATATCCATTGAAAAA
Organism: Ophioderma brevispina; assembly: GCA_023653785.1. Lineage (NCBI taxonomy): Eukaryota > Metazoa > Echinodermata > Ophiuroidea > Amphilepidida > Ophiodermatidae > Ophioderma > Ophioderma brevispina. The sequence continues at coordinate 51,104 of JAMKCH010009649.1, read as the reverse complement.
TATTTCCCAAAGTCTCCCATGTTTGCATGTTTTCTTTTGTCTTGATAATATATTATTTACTGATAGCTTACGTTTCTAATTTTACTCATAACTAAAACACCACATTCAACCCTACCAACAAATCATTCAATTCAAAGCACCACATATTTAAACATAATACAATCGCAACAAACTTCTTCCCAATTTTTGTGTTAAATCATACCAAAATTAACTAGTGCCATCTTAAAGCCACATATTCCCCCCCCCCCTTCCAATGATAGGTAATTATTCATGTGCGGTCATGGATAACCGATTAATCATTGTTTTGCACAAAGGAACAAAGTCAGCTTGGGACCAATACAAATCCCACATTCACTTGCATGACTGAAGTGAGAAGAGAAGGAAAATTGAACAGGATTGTGTTAGCATTACTTGAAACTTGGTCCAAGCTCACTTTGTCTCATTGTGCAAAAACAATGATTACTCGGTTATCCATGACCGCACATGAACAAATTACCCATCGTTGGAAAGAGGAGATATGTGGCTTTAATTATTTTGATGTAATTTTACACAATTACCACAAAAACTGGGGAGAAGTTTTGTTGCGTTTTATTGATACGCCATGTTTACTAAAATGATGTGAACATGATAAAGTAAAGTACATACCCCGATTTGCTGTAACAGCCAGAAGCAACAGAAGATGATGCCATCTCAGCGAGTACAAAGTCATGTTTCCTCTTGTTCAAATATATGCATGATTTATACAAACTCGAGAATTATGTTCAAAGCATGCCAGATTCCAGAATATTAGGAGTCGTCTCCAAAACGCTACTCTCACGTCTAGGTACTTAGTTCATTGAGAGAAAGAAGCATAATCAAATCGGATAAAGCAATGGATACATGTATTAAAAGTCAATCACAGCTATTGTGCCCTCTACCTTTAGTAACAAAAACAGCAACAACCCACGGGCAGAAATTATTCGAAATTCGTAATTGTGCGCATTAAATTGCTTAAAGTATAAGCGACAATCGCATGAGTATAATTCTGATTGCAAAGTAGGAAAATCATATAATTGAAACATTGGTTTCCGAAAAAAAAGCCTATTGAAATAATTTTGGGCATGTCGTGATCCATACCCGTATCACCCGTCTTTTTATACAAACATTTGAAATCTGAAACGATATCGGCATGTGAAGAAGACAAATCCACATGGGCGTTATCAATCTGAGCTCCTAAGGTTACATGATACAAAAATATCAATTCGCTCCCTCAAAATACTAATTCGTTCCCTCGAAATATTATTTCGGTCGCTCGAAATATCATCAGATCATTTCGTTCCATTGAAATATTATTTCGTTTCCTCGAAATTTCAATCCCACGAAATAAAATGTTGTTCCTCTTGAAATAATATTAATTCCCTCGAAATAATACTTCGTTCCCTCAAAATATTTATGAGATTCCCTTGAAATATCGGCTAACTTCCGGAGAAAGTTAAAAGGACAAGGACCAAGACGGTCGCCATTTCAAGAATCCTTTTTAAGCCCCTTACATTAATCTGTTAGATATTCCCAAGAAAAGATTTTTCAAAACTCATATTTGAGTTGCCATCGCATTGGGATAGGGCACCATGTTGTAATCTGTTATGGACAGAAAGTAGAAAATTAAGATTTTTCCCAGTCTGAGAGGAGATGAAATCTGCACCGTAAGATAAATCGAAAATGTGCGAAAAATACTTTATAAAACAGAGAACTTTCCTTGAGCATGTTAAGTAGGAAAAGTTGTTGTGTGAAAATATCGGTTTATTCATTTTTCTATACCCCTGTACAAAGTGTGAAGTGGCCAGATGTTGGAGTATTTTGAAATTATGAAGATCTAATATATTTCGACATTTTATTAATTTACTAGATTAATTATTGATGCATAAGTCACCAATTACAAAAGCCATACCCCTAAGCAGACTTTTCTGCTGAAAAAAATTGTGTTAAACGGATGACATTTAGCCTTGGAAAATTATTTTGATACCAAATGAGAGAAATACATTTTTTAACTTGTCAAAAAAGAAAAGTATCTTTATTTGTTTGACTTCATAGGTGAATGGTTAGATATTTTGGTGAGTACAAATTATAACAGGATTTTAAAATATTTTCCGGCAAAATTGTGAAATTTGCCTGAAAATAGTACTTTGATGCTACTGTAAGCAAATAATGACACGATTTTGATTTTTTCTTATATTTTTATAGTAATAATATGTGTATGCTTACTTTGGCATCTGTCATTGCCAAATAAATACCAATTTTGCTTGCATGAATTGCAAAAAAAGGTCGAAAAACCCTTGAATTTGGCGATTTGCTTACAAAGTTGCGTAACACAATCACAATAACACTGTTTCACAGGCTAGTAACTAACATATTGGATGGCGCTGTTTATGCAAGCTTTTGAATCACCAGGCAATGTGCGACATGACATGTGATATTCGGAGAACGTTTTTGTAGAGATTTTGTAAACACTATGAATGAATGCTATTTTATTACAATAGAACTATATAACGTTAGGTGCATTTTATCTTTATTTATCCAGTAATACAGTGACAACTCCAGTGAAAAGCAAGGTGTTATTCCAAAGTCGGTAATTTATATTCAATCTGAAACTCGTTAAATCATTGCACAATGGAAATTGGGCACGTCCCTCTATTTAGAGATCATTGAGTGAATGGGAGAGGTGTGGTTAAAAGCGGCACTGGTACATTTTCACAAAATATGATATTTCTTCAATTATCTTGCAAATGATAGTCTAGGCCATCGGAAGAAAAGAGCTATATTTTACACATAAAAATAACATACCCCCCCAAAAAAACCAGATAGGGACATTAATAAGAGGCTAAAGACATCCAGGTAATTTGTAGGCTAACTTTTGCCGTAACTTTAATTAACAATTGTGCCTATTGCATGAATATCATAGACCCGTACTCATTGATATTAAAACCACAGAGCAGTCACATAGGGTGCGTGCCGTGGGAATCAACTCCTGCGTGTGTTTCTTGTGTTAAACGCCATTTCCGTTGACTGCTGAATAAATGTCGCCGGAGTCATTTAATTATAAAATCGTTCTGTTTACCCATAAGGGCGCTGATTTGGTCTTAATCATTTCAGATGAGGGCTAAATTTTGAAAAATCTTGAGGGTTGCAATATTTTTAAAATGTGCCAAGGGTTGTCTCTTAAACCGAGATATTTTTAGCGAAAGCAGTAAATGACATCCGTAATCTGGGGATCAGTTTATTATTTTGATACCTGTCAGGCTGTTACCAAGCAGTGCTATGTTTTGTCTTGTCGCGCCAATTGGTTACGCCAATGTCACCAAATGGTGCCACTGATATAAAATGCTCCACCCTTTCAAAATAATATAGCACGTTTGGTGTCTTGATAGGGCCCCGACCTAGTTTAAATAATAATAATAAAAACGCTATCCTAACTTACGGGCAATTTGGTGTTCTATGAAGATTACAATTCTAATAAATTAAATATGTATCCAATATTCTGAAAAAGAAAGAAAACTGATAAATTAGGGTTGTCATACCGTAGAAATTCACGAATGTTGCAGTCTAAAGAGCCTGCGTCCAAGTGTTCACCTTTACAACCGTCGTAATACTTTCGCGACGAATCATTTACCTTTGGTCTGGCTTAGAGGCTTGTGTCATTGCGTACGCGTACGTTTCTAAGTTTTGCTTGTATTTGCCTGTTTTAGACTGGCGATTGTTATGGCAAAGGGTCCGTACCATATAGATTCGGGGGTGGATTTTCTTACTCAGTGATTTGTTATGCTGTTGTTTTTGTGTTGCTTGCTTTGTCGGCTCCTTAAGCTTTCAACATGAGCGAATCAATATCAAGGTCAATTAGCTGAATACATTTAGTGACGGAAAGTTGATAGAAACATGAAATGTTTCTATTGGCGTTCCATCATGTATTAGCATAAGTGGCCAATCTGTTGCTCACTCCTAAAAAAATCTGAGCCGGGCGGTAATGCTTCACTTAACTTCAGTACGGTATTAAAACTCTGATAGCATTTCAAAACAAACGTAATACCATTACATCATTGATAACGGCTTTGGGCGTTGTGGTTGAGTGAGATTTTTATTTTTGAAATTCTTTTATTACACTCCCTTAACTGCATGGTGCCTCCGAACGTTGTGTTTACGTCTTGCGTTCTTTATTTGACCCAAATACCGGCATTCGTCAACTTCTAGACTCTTGAATTTAAAAAAACGGCCTCTTGTGTGGGTCCTTTTTCTAATTTGACCGTACCTTATTGATAAAGTATTTTCCTTTTACTGCGAGGTCACTATCTTCATTGGGTCCATATTTATCTATCAAACAGCACAAGATTCGAAGTCACGATTTCTGGATCCTTTTGCAGTATGAGGCAGCAAACGAATAAAACAAATATTAGTTTGTCAAAATCTTCACTCACCAATTGTTTTTAATAGTAAAATTTTGTTTTTTGCGGTTTTTAAGATTCTATATTACTAAAGAACAATCAGTTTAAGGCTTCTCAGAAATTTTGAATATAACGTTTTTTGTATATCAATTAAATTATCAATAAAATCAAGATAGTCGCCTAAGTTCTTAATACCTAATTTGGTGATCCGATTTTTCGTCGAAACCGTGTTTATGTATCGTATAACAGTACCATAGGGATAGTGTGTATAACAACAAATCCTATCCGAATTTCACTACAAAGTTATGATTTTCCTATTATGAAGGAACATTGATTTGAGCGTAGCTATTCACACAGTGATAAGTGGGTGTACAAGCACTATACATATAAAAAACACACACGATTTGTTAGAAAATTTAGGGCCCTACAGCTGTCTCCTCGGGAAATCTATGAGTCAGCCTTTTTGTAAATGTCATTTTATCTGAGCCCAAGTATCAAGCCAATTAATGCCCAAAAGGTGGGCGGGCCATTAGACGGCCGGCCAAGGGACCAAAATATGATTTTTTTTTTTTTGACGGCGTTGTTTGTCCAAATTCCACCTAGTGTATCATACCACCATGGGGTGTACATCAACATCTGGGGTGTGGCCTTTCTACTTTTTATTTTTGAGGGTAACAAATGGCCAAAAAAGGCAAAATTGTCCAAAATATGTAAATCAGTCAAAATGCCTTCTTTCTTCATAAATCTTCAGAACATGTCCCATATACCTTCAAAGAGTCATTTTAAGTGAATATAATGAGCCATTCAATTTTATAAATTCGGGAGTCAAATGGCCAAAAAAGGTCTTAATTGTCCAAAAATAGGTAAATCAGTCGAAGTGCCTTCCTTTCTTCAAATAATCTAATTACAACATTTTCCATTTACCTTCAAAGGAGTCATATTTAAGTGAATATCATGGAAGCAATTCCAATTAAACATTTTGGGGTCACAATGGCCAAAAAAGGTCAAATTGTCCAAAAATAACTAATCAGTCGAAAATACATTAATTTCGTAAAATAATCGATTGGAACATATCCATTCACCTCAGGAGTCATATTTAAGTGGGTAAAATGGAAACCATCGATTTGAATAGATTTGGAGGTTAAAATTGGCCAAAAAAGATCAAAATTGTCAAATATGGATACCGGGAAATGGATACCTCAAGTATTTTAAAGGAAACATTTGCCGTTACATCTCAGGAAACGTCATCAATAGGTTAAGTAGCTTTAGGGGCTTTAATTCTGTTTAAATTTTTGATCAAATGACCAAAATAAGGTCAAAATTTTATCAAAATGGTTAAATCACTTTACATTTAAAATGTGTCATAGGTGGACAGACACCAGTTGGCTTAATTGACAGAGCTGAAATGTCCAATCCATTATATGCCCTCTTTTTCAAGTTGGTCATATAGTGTTGTCCTTTTCATCAGTGATAAGAGTGCTAGCCATTTAACTGTTTCACAGTGGAATCAATTCGAAAAATTCATCCAAACGGATCAATCAATTTAAAATGGGTAAAATATGAAACGTACACTTTGTCCTACTTCTGACAGTAGATCTTCTTTTTGCATAGTAGGTCAGCAGAATATAAAGTAGTTTACAAATCTCACTGAATGGGATAAGAATTAAGTAAACATGGTTAATAGACTGCTAGCCAGTCTAGATTTTGGAGTCGAAATTGGCCAAAAATTTATCAAAATCAACTAAAATGGGACCCATTGATAAAACGTGTCACTTTGGTCCACAAAACAAATATTTTAATTATTACCCCGTGAATTTATATAGATGTTCTATTGAATATTAATAGTTGTTCGGGACAAAGCCCTTGGTTTTTCAGATCTCTGCTGTTAAGTTTAAATGGGCACAATTACCTTTTTAATAATCAGCTTTACAAAATATCCTTCTGACCTGTTGATTAAATCCTAACAAAAACCTAACGGTTATGTTGATTTAACCTAACTGAACCGCGAGATTAACGCATATTTTGATCGCCGTTTACTAAAACCGTGCATCGATGTCCTTATCATGTGGGCAGTCACATTTGTAATATCGGGGCGACTGGCGCGCACCGGTATATCCTGCGCCATGCGTTCTTTTAAGTATTTTAAATCATTCGTGTATCCTCATACGCACTATGAAGTGACCGTAACAGAGGGCATTAATTAACATTCAAAAACTTTTGATTTATTTAATTTCTAATTTTCTTTGTTCTATCCAGGAACGTGCATTAAATGGCCAACCATTGTCAACTTTAATGTCCGAGAGATTTCATCTCCCTCAGTGTCCCCCTAAAAAATAGAAAGTACTGATTTTTTTGCCCCTGATGTAAAGCTCCCATCAAATATCCACATCTAAAAGATTAATGCTTGGAAATGTTTCTTTTGTACAAAAATGGTGAAATTTCTCTGCTTCGTGGTAGAGCAACTACAAATTTAGCCTTGTTTTATATTGAAAATATAAGCAAAATAAAATCACCCTTTTTTCTCTCTTTCAGAACATTTCTGTAACCAGTACAGGTAAAATCTATAGAATGTCTAATATATATGAATTGCTATATGACACAATATTTGGGTGCCTCAAAATCTCTCGTTGCCCCTTAAATCATTGTCCCTTGGAAGTAAATGAATTATGAATGATGTTCCCCTAACCTCGTCCAACGTGGTGGGGGGGGGTTCCCCTTTCGCACAAAACGCAAACGAATATATCTTAAGGCTTTATGTAATTGTAAAATTCATCCTTTCGGTCATTTTAGGCGAAAAAAACATTGCAGGTACCCCCTGACAGAGGAGCAGGGTGTACGTCAAATCGGAATGGTGGTGGGGTGGGGGGGGGGGGGGGGGTTAACCACCTTCCTATACTTTAACTGTGGAAATGCAAAAATGGTGACTTTTGTAACGTATGATGCTACTGTAAGCAAATACTTACAATATTTATATGTTTTCTTATTATTTAAGCAATAACATGTATATGCTTTTACTTTGGCACCCCAATAACTAACCAATTTTGCTTGCAGAATGGCGAAAATGGCCGAAAAACCCTTGTTTTGGGAGATTTGCTTACAAATAACGTTTATAAATAAGCTCTCAGTTAATGACGTCACTATGACGTCGTATTGTTACGAACTTGATATGTTTTTTGTACTTATTTTGAAGAAAGGCCATTTGTAGAACACACTAATCCAAACGAAGATGACAGTTGTCCCTGTATACGAAAAAAAACCAGGGGCAACCTGCCGGTCCGTGAACGTAGTAAAAAACTTTAGTTGGAGATAAAATAGTGTTTTGACTAATTATTAGTTTTGGACAAATTTGAACTTTTTTGCCATTTTGGACCTAAAAAAAGTGTCACTTGAAATAGCTAGCACTCATTCAATTAATTTTAGTCTTATGGGGAGGTAACTCTACATGTTTCAATTAAGATTGTTGAGAGGAGGCATTATAACTCATTTGTGGATTTTGATAATTTTTGTTGGGTTTTTTTGGCCAATTTGCCCAGAATAGTTAAATTGGAATGGCTAGAGCACTCAATTCCGGTCATCGTGTTCCCTTGGGATGGATACAATACCCACATATTCTGATGAAAAATTTTGGAAAAACAGGCAATCTGATTGATTTACCTATTTTGGCTATTTTTGACCTTTTTTGGGCCATTTTTTTACCCCAAAATTACAAAATTGTAATGGTCCACCACCCCATACGCTATTGTGTGCCCTAGGATGCGAATCCAACAATGGTTGGATTTTGTAACAAATTACGACGGGTAACGCGCGCCGTCAAAACTTTTCTGAGCACTTTTGCCTTAATGGCCGGTCGTCTAAATCGATTTTGTAGACTATAAAGACATGATCGCATGTCGCACGCAAAAATTAGTTGCCCTGTCTAATGTAGGAGCTATTACTGATTATGTTCTGGTAATTAAGTAAATTAAATATCTCATAGTCCGCTGAATTCAACTACTGAATACACGTGTGCTTTTCAGACAGAATTTAATTATGCCTCTAAACGGAAACACCGACTCACAAGAAACATGCATCGTTATAAGATACTACTAACATACTAGACCAAATCTAGCGTAGGCAATGATACAAGCACTGTAAAGAAAACTAAAGTACGTGTAATGAGAGAGGAATTCAAATCCGTTGACAGTAACAGACAGTAGATAACCTACCTCCCAGCCTGTGTCAATTCTAAAAGTTGGCAATTTAGCGTAAATTTTGATGTCATTTGTTGTAAAACTGTACAGCCGAAAACTGTCGAATTAAACCACCAGATACTTATGGAAGTTTCGTTTGTAGATGAGCACTGTAACGTTAAAATATACGAATATTTTAAGGAACGTATTTTATAAGGGCCAATAGTTATGTAAGATTGGACTTTTTAGCTTGATAAATAACAAAAAAGAAGTTTAATGTGATCCGTTTAAACCAAATAGAGGTAAAACTAATAAAGGCTTAATCTAGGCACTGAAAGTAACCAAAAAGGTGTGAAAATCTCCGGTTTATTTATTGCTTGGCCTGCTTGAGCCTGGTTGGTACCTCAATTTGTAGGTTACATAGCTAGGGGTTTCAGGATGAAGGGCTGGTGAAAAATGTTCAGCTTCGCGCAAAATGATAATACCAAAAAATAAGCTTACTTTTCAAAAGATGGCTTAGATATTTTCTGCATCAATGCTGAACATCTATAAAGGGTGAGTGAGGTGGAACGGGTTAATGGAGTGAAATAACCTATAATAATTTGAAAGGCATGCAGCAAAAGTAGATCTCTTTCACTTTTGTGTGTGTGTGTGTGTGTGGGGGGGGGTGGTGCGATGCGATGCATTATAGCAGTCCCCACCCAGGCTATTCAAATACAGTTGCACTTTTCTTTTATTTTTCAATGGCCAATGTATGGTACAACGCAACGATACATAAAGAGGATTTCCGACTGAATGAGTGAGAAAGCCTACTTGCAATATACATTGTGGTCCGCGTGTTCGTGTCGCAGTACACTGCAATGCCCATTGAAAGTTCTATAAAGTGCAACTTTTGGTTTACATAGCAGATTTATTAAAGGGTTTAAGAAATGGAATCATACCGGGTGACTAAAAAAAAGAGAACCCTCAAATCACCATCTATTTCACAAAGAGAAAAAAAAGTAAACCATACAAATTAATACACATCTGAAAAGTGCATTTCGTTAGGTTTAAGTCAAGTTATGACAGATTGAAAATTTGTACCACTTTTTCATTTTATCGGATTGTTACTATTTTAGTTGTTTTTAGACAATACATATTCTCCAAGCACAGTCTTTAGTTTATGGTTTCTTTTGTTCTTGCGACAAAGGTCAGTTCTGATATTGAAAATATGTGTATAATTTGTATGGCTTACTTTTTTCTCTTCGTGAAATAGAGGACGCTTTGAGGGTTCTTTTTTTTAGACACCCGGAATATCCTCTTAATTGCACATATTTAGGTTTATATGTATTTTATTTAGGAAATGATTACAAAGAGTTTTTAGAAATTTCCCACACACGTCCAAAATAAGCCCTTTTATATTATCACTTTTTGATGCTTTTCTGCGCTTCCGAATGTATCAGTTTAAGTACTATGATGAGCTGTTCATATGTGTGAAAACAACTGACACAATGGACGCAGTGCATGATAGGAGTCTTCCAAGGCTGCCCACTCTCCTGCATCCTGCTCTTGGCCGTCTTCAATCTGTGTCTTGATCGCCTAGACCAAACACCTCGGGTACTGCATGAGTGGATATGACATCATATCATCTGCCAAAGCATACGCAGATGACCCGACCTCGTAGCTAGGAGCCTAGGGTTATCAAGAACTTATAAATACAGTGAACAACTTCCTCAAGTGGACACGGACCATGAAAGGCAAATCAAGCAAATGCAAGTCTCATGCCAAGAAGAAATTTGTCATCAACGCAGAACTAAAGCGACAAGGGCACAAAATGCAATGCGTGACATACGATCCCGCATAGAAATAGATGGACAACAGATTGCTTATATCCACAGTCAACCCATGCGGTTCCTCGGGAAGCTGATCTATAAAGACCTGACGGAAAATAACATCAGAGACATGGTGAGCACAAAGCTGACAGAAACGCTTCAAACAACCAATGCAAGTCAACAAGATTTAGTGGGCTTATGAAGCTATGGATATACAATAATGCTATTTTACCCAAACTGACATGGAGGTTCACCATCTATAACTTCCCAATTTCCTTCATGGAATGTATGGGAGCTACTTGCACCAAATACCTGACAGGAGTGGTCTGTACAGGAGAAGGAAACACTATACCCTGCAATTGAAAAAGCTAACCACTTCAGTCAAATGTATGCAAGTAACTAGGTACCATCTAAACAAGCACTCTAAAGATGGAAGTACACAGACACTACAGAAAATTTATGGAAAGTAAGAAGACAAAGGCCATATCGTTGGGTGCATTACATAGTGACGGATGGTTGATAACAACAAAAAAAACAACGGAAAAGAGAAAAAAAATGGAAATTGCATTTGAAAAATTGCGAACTCTATTCGGTAAACATCCTCATATACGATTCAAACTATCAAATCCGGTTAACAACGAAATAAACAATTGACAAATTATTTGAGCTAAAAATCAAGAATTCTTACTTGATAAAACGGATGTAATACATTGGAAAAGTTAATCATCTTATCCGTCACACCAAAATTTACCCAAAATGGCGATTAGGTTCATGACAAAGTGGCGGATGTTGAATTTTCATTATACTCAAGTTTTATTCAGCATCCGTCATTATATAATACAACAATCGGCGTTTTCCGTACATCCGTCAAACCAACGCGCGTCATCGCGAATCTTCTCATTCTGGTTTTTACATCATGACGGATGGTGAGTGGATTGCCGAGATTCGCTACTTTGATCTGTAAATATAAATTTCTAGTAATAGCAATAGTTATCAATTAATTTCATATTTTGCTTGCGTCGGTTATAAATTTAAGATGTGGATATTTAAATAGATTTTAAAAAGCCCTGGCGGGAAATCAAGAATACACTTCTAACACAGAGGATTCAACATCCGTCACTATGTAATACACCAAAATCTCTGTTATGTACATATGTCAACATTGTCAAATGTCTATTTAAGATTATTAATTAATTAAGTACTTGCAAGCTTCGACACTTGGCATATTTGAAGACTTTGATATTTAGTATCATTTTCCATAACTGCGTAAAAATGATAAAAATTCAACATCCGTCACTATGTAATACCCCCGACCATATAGAATGGTGTAAAAGAATTAGAACAGAAAGAACGCCATCTAATTCTGAATGAAGTAGTCAGACTGACAGAGCCGGTCTTCGATACAAAAAGAACCAAATTCTGATCAAAGACAGAAGTCGTCAAGAACAAAGGAATTACCTAACCGGGACTAGTAAGATGTCAATGCGAAACAAGGCAGTTGAAGTAGGAATCTGTCAGGCAAGTTGAAACCCTCCTGGAACAAAACTATGTCTGGACGCCAGAGTGGCTGTCTTTCCACATCAACGCAATACATCAGTCTCTGCAATACCGCAGGCCAAAAATGACTGCCATCCGTGGGCATTCCTAATGGAAAGAGGAAGGCTATATCTGATACAGCAGCCATAATTGCACTCACAGCGAGTATGTCATCTGGCTCAGCAGAAGCTCATAAGGCATTCAGACATGTGGGGCTACAAGCAACTACAGCAATATGCTCTGAGGGAATGGAAATGGTAGTTGGCTCTCACCAAACCAGGTTAAACCCGCCCCCAAAATCTGGCCAAAAGCCTAGAGGCCTCAGAACACACTAATATGGACAAAGAGATACTGCATAGTGCATAAGGTGAATTTTTCCTACTCAGTCACCTGCACAGAGAGATATACCAGGTGAAATGTATCTTAAAAGAAAAAGTAGGCTCCGAAGGATGCAGCGCTGGTACGGTGTTCTACCAATGAACTATTCACTCCCTGTTTAGTAATAATTGTAATTCATTTGTATTTCGCCTTCCAAAGTCTGAATGAATCATATTCTATCAACAAAAAATAAAATATCCGTTATGAAAATAAAATCCAATTATTGATGCACAAGGCTCAGGTTTGTGCTTAAAGGTATTCTGATTTGGCATCCATATGATACCGTAATTAAAGCACGTTTTGTAGAAGAGAGGGCGCCTATCGATGGGTCGTACCAAGGTCTCTGGGCCAAGTTCCCGGTTAACGTCTTTAGAATGATCACGGAAAACGCTTATTCCCGCCGCTGATTCCTAAAATAAAAAAATCCCATCAAAAATAATATTGAACGAGTGTAATGTTACTGTGTTAAATACAGCACACTCGTCATAGCAACTCCGAACACCACTATTTTGGAACCCATATGAAAATGGGACATAAAAACAGCGTAGCCGATTTGCGACGGTAAAATTTTGAAAAACCACATGCCTGACGACGTTCATGAAGGTCTAAGGATCTTTTATAACGGAGGGTCGCCTGGCGAACGCGGAAGTGCATTTCTCCAAGCTGTAAGGTTTGAGGGCTTTGATCCCTTTCTAGACTTGATATGGCAGATCGATTTTTAACAACATATATGTTAAGGATCTACGGCGTCTCCAAAAACTGCAAATAGGAGTCAAGACTAATATACATGGAACAAAGAGCAGGTCCACCCTCTCCCCTCTTAAAAACCCTATTGGCTGCCAGTGCTGACCGCATTAAATTCCGCACTCTGGTCCCAAAACGTATAAGCTCATTCATACCTCACAAACCCCTGGTTATCTTCTTCTCTTCATCAGATTCGTTAATTCTCCTGATGCCTTGCCGTTTCTGCTGAAGGTGGCCACCTAATTGTCCACAGATCCCACAAACAGATGGTGATCGGGCCTTTTCTATCATTGCCCCTCGGTCTAGAATAGTCTGACACGTACAGAGAAGGCGTCAGTCTTAGGCTTTCAAAAAACTTCTCAAAACCCATACATTTCCGGATTCCTAGCTGTGTGTGGTTGTTTCTTCTCATTTCTTTCTTTTTTTCACTGCGCCTAGATCCTTTTGGTAATTTAGGAGCGTTATAAATCCCGCATGTCTTGTATTGTATGGATAATGGGCTTGGGCGGTAACATTTTAATCTGAGCTCGTTGAATCAAGATGGACGTCATCTAGCCTGTTATTGTTATCTCTATGGGTGGTGACCTTTAAAGCCAATTTGATGTCGCGATATATCGATGACAAGGATTAAGGACAAAGCCTACCAAAAATATGCCATGCAGGCAACGGCGTCCACTTAATATTTAAATTCGTGGACCTTCTGGCGCATAGTCAGACAACATGATGATAATCAACCTATGTACTGATTACCTCATCAGGCGTATACATGAAAATGATTTTCCCCTAAATGGAATGATACCAAATATTCAGACGAGCGGTCAAGCGATCCAATATAGCAACTCACAAAATGAATCCAAATAGATTACAGCAGCACAGATAGAAAAATACCAAACCTACGTGGCCGCTTGAAGCACGGGGGGGGGGGGTGTTCTAAAGGTTTGTTGGGTACCCATTGCTCGTTCCAGGGGTTCGGAAAGTGACCATAACGGGACCCAATTTTCAGTGAATAATATACCCCTAACGGGACCAGGTTTTCGTTAAAATTATGACCTGTTTTCGGTGAAAATATACCCCTTAACGGGACCAATTTGTCGGTAAAAAATTATACCCCTGCGGGAAACTGCTTTCAGAAGGGAATAAAAAAATATACCTTTTATAAAGAACCAATATATGAGAAAAATAACACTTTACTACTGTAATGAAAATACACACACTGCAGGGTTATTTACTGACATGTTAAAGTTAATTTTCCCTGTTTTTCAATGAAGCCAGTCACAACTTACCTGAATTGATTACCCCTAGCGGGACTAGAACTGATTATTGGAATTTGATTCACCTAGCGGTAGTCCCGAGTTTTCAGTAATCCCTCTGTTTGTGGACGAGCATGGTACCTGACCAAAACCCAAGAACCCCCCCCCCCCGGCTTTGAACTGGGTCGGTCATGAGTGTTCCCATTACTCCATGGGATCAAAGAGGGAAAGAAGAAAGAAGAAAGAGTGCTTCAGTAAGGAATTGGTTCACATACGGCGATAAAGTAACTGATTTCTGCGCAGTTATTATTGTGCAATTATATCTTTTCAATACTCTGGTGTATGTCAAGAGCAAAAGTTGCACATTGTGAAAAATGAATAGACTGTCATAACAATTTCTTTCCCTAAATGTCAGTGACCAGTAGAGTAAATTCATGCTGCATGACTCGAGTAAATAATAGCACTGTTGTATCCAGTAAATCCGCTCGGTATGAAGAGGATTAAAGCATTTTTATCTGAAAGTACAGAGCCATTGTATTACCATACAGTTTAAAAGATTTCAGGTGCTCATCACCCGATTAAGATGAGATACTGTCCTCTTTTTCGAAATAAAATTAAACCTTGGGTTTACGGTGGCGTTTCAATTAACGTGGACCGTATATTTCATCATTTTCGAAAAGGAAACAAAGATGAACAAAAAATATGACGAAAGTTGTTTGGCGGACATGACCTAACATCCTTTGTGCAGGAAAACAAAATTACATTTACTTGCCGCGAACCCCATTTCTATTGTCTTTAGCATAGGTCGCTTAGACTCTTCTTTTGTATTTTCTAAATAAGTGGTGGTGGTAAATTGATTTTTATAGGAAATGGGTCAGTAATAAGTATGCGATCTTGGTTTGCACAAAAGATGTTAGGTCACAGCTTACCAAGCATCATATCCACCATGAGTTTTGTTTTCTTTTTTTTCGATAAATGATGTGAAATTACAGTCAAAATTATGAATCACGTGAACCTCAAAGTCTACTATAATCGCGGAACGAGGCCAGCTCATCCAAATGGGGTAGACATGTCATTAGAACGTCCCAAGATACAAATGAGGTATTGCATGATTCCCTCCTGTGATACTTACAATATCATACAGAGCATGACGAATCAATGGCAATATTCATTTGAGTACTTGGGGCTTCTATGTAGAACGTTTTACCATAACTGGGCCGGGGATACGACGTCTATAGACGGTAGTCAATTATGACGTTAGCCACAACATGTTGGTGGACAAGATGAAAACATTCAGGATACAACTACATTAAAGTTGTTCAATAGACCCAGTTTAGCGATTGCACAGGGGATCATGACAGGTGAATATATTGTAGTAGGAATGCGTTCTATCTGTCCAGAACATGGCTGGCTATAATACGTTCTAAACGCTGACATCTTTTCCAGGGCTATGACAGTAACAATGGCCTTGCATTCAAATAAACAAAGGGGAGTCTGAAAGTGCTTGTCTGCTGAATACCCAGGGGATTTTACTTATCAATATGCTGGAGTCAACGCAAAAGCCAGCCTTAGTGAGGTCCCGTTGAGCATGATATCAGAAAAGAAATTGAGATGGATTTATTCATTTCATGAAAAAGTGCAACCTGTACAATTGCCAATACACATAAAATGGTAATTATAATATTGTTTATTATTATAGTGGGAAAATTGGTTTACTTCTGCGAAGATGTAATTAAAATGACAATTTGTCTTGATCCCAGGCCAACATGGCCCCCATCGTCCTCGTCCCGTAGCTTACTACAACATCAGAATAACACTTACAATGGAGTGATTATTCAATTAAAGTGGGAGAAGTTGATCTGAGCTCCAAGGTATGGAAGTGGAAAAGATTGCCTTAAATTATGCTTCAAAATTTCAGCTCGCATGTGTGAAACAATGGCGATCAGTCTAAAATTGGGTTTCGTTGCGACACGCCTACAAATTTTGAAGCTTATATCTACAATAACAGCATAAGCACTCGATAATGTATCTATTCTACTACATTTTCAGCTTTTTAAATATCGTTATCAACACATTTTTTTTTTTTTCCCCATACGAATGAAACAATACCATCGACAATATGCATAAAGTGACACACTAAAAAGTAAATATAGTCAACAAATTAGGCATGCATGGCAAATTAATAATAGTGGGTGAAGAGATGAGATTATTATCTTTTTGGCAGTTGATAATTTTGGTTCAGCGCCCCCTTCATATATAGAAAAACATCGTCAAACCTTATTCCCGGAAAATTCTAGAATAAGTTTCTCATTTATAACCCTACTAAATAGACCTTATCTATTACAGACCAAAGAGAGTTAACCTCTTAGCGATATACAAGAGCGCGGTCAATTCCAGTGTAAACAGCGGCATAAGCTAATAGGTAATGTGTACTTTTCATTAAAGGGTGCATCGTGTAGATAATGAAGGAACAAAAGCTCTATCTAGGCATACTTGCAGGCTTCATAACAAAGGGCAGCCATGCAACATCTTTCTCTGTTTCTCATTAAGACACAAAATGGTCATTCAAGATGGAGGAAATGGAGGGCATATGCTCTACGCTTTGCTTTTTCCCCAGATAGCATGCCCCGGAAATTTCTCAGATTTTCTCATTTTTATATATTATAATACAATGCAGTTTGGGGATAAAAATACTTTTGCGCGTACATGATGCACAGGCCCGTAGCCAGGATTTTTGGGGAGGGGGTGCGGGATTTTACAAAAGTGGACCTTTTTTCCAAAGTGGACCTTTTCACAATAGAGGTGATGTAAATTTGGCAAAAAAGTGGACCTTTCGCACAAAGATTGCCCTTTGACCAAAAAAAAGCCTAAAATCCCTATTTTTTTTCCTAGCTCGCTTGCTCGCCCAACATCAGATGCTGGACCTTTTTGGAATAATTTGGAGATTTGGGTAGGTATGGTAGGCTGTTTGTAATGTAATTTCGTTGTTTTTTTTCTGTTAAAAGCAAAATTCCTCTTGATCATGTGTTTTGGGTGTTACATGTTGGAAAAAATATATTGGAATTTTTTCAAAACGTTTTTTGGGTGTCAAATCCAAGATGGTCGCCAAAATACATAAATTCCATTATAAGTAGTCTTCTGAACGCAGTATGAGGTCCAAATGGAGAAAATACCCATATTTTCGATACAACCAAGAGTTTCAAAAACACTAAAGTCAATCAATATGGCAATCACATTAACAAATCAAGATGGGTCCAAAATGGCCGCCAAAAAGCTATATGTTATGAATTATAAACGCTGCATTAACATTAATCAGATGATAGAATTCAAATTCAGGATCTGTGGTTGCTAGGAACCCACATCTGACTTTTCTTTTGTTAGCATATTCAAATCAAGATGGCGGCCCAAAATGGCCGCGAAAAGGCTCTATAACAGAACTGGTAATTTAGACCCAAAAATACCTAAGTTATTCAAAATTGGGGCAGAAAAACATTACATTTAATACTCTGACAGAAGAATAAATTTCCAACATTTCGGTGTTACTAACACGCTTTGAATCCAAGATGGCGACCCCGTAAGCACGATATAGTAAAATGGTTGTATGTTTTTTCCACATGAGATCATGTCATAGATATAATGTGTCATTCCTCTACCTAAAACAGACGACAAAAACGTTAGTCTTTCCTATCGAGTGCAATATTGGAGCAACCTTGATGGAGAATATTCAGCAGTCTATCATTTGAATGCTATTCAAGAAAGAAAACCAAAGAGTCTGTAAAATGCTGTGTTTTTATTTGTTTTGGTGTTTTGTTTCATGGTTTTTTTTTTGTCATATTAGAGTTGCTTCTTTGCTTTGTATGTATTATACTTTTCGCTTAAGATAATTATATTGTTGTTACATATGTTAATGATGTACCCACGGCGCAAGGAAGCAAAAACTTTTTTTATTTGGGCCTCAATGGTGAAATAAAGTGAAATGACAAATAACCAATTTTTGAAACAATAAAAAAAAACACCAAGATGTTTACTTTGGACCAAAGGAACTCATTTTATCATTTCTAGTAGAAAACTAATCAAAATCCACAAATGGTGGCTAATAATCGATTCAGCTCTTAACACTGTCAATTGCTTAAATCTGGTGATTTTTCATACACCTATTTTACTTCTTACTTGGTTTTATACACACATTAGGAAATGGAAATTGAATACAAAAATCATAAAGGTTAAAGTTTTTTATAAACAATTTTACAAAAAATATATTTGGACACTTGAAACTACCATTTGCGGTTGTTAAGTTTCAACATCCGAGATGGCAATGACAAAACTGACAATTGCGTATAGCACTCTTCTAATCTTTCAATAGCCCAAAATGGCGATCTCATATACCTACGTATAATTATGTTATATGCATCAGGAATTTTGAAATGAAAATTAAATTGAAGCAACTACACATGAGCTTTTTTTTATTACTTTCGTTTTTTAGACCATTCAACCCCAAGATGGGCTAATAATGAACCTTGTAAGATACTATCAAGGCCAAACGTGCCTATTTTTTAATATATACCTACATAATTTATACACATGAGAATTTGAATGAAAAATACAAATGAAACCATAAGAACTGACTTTAAATGTGTATATTTTTCACACAGCCTGGATCCATGGTATAATACTGAATCAAAAACATAAATAACATCTGTATACTTTTTGAATACAAAGAACTCATTATTTTTGCTTTGGTAAGATAATTCGATCGAAGATGGCGGTAAGATGGCCATTGTAATCAATAGCCTAAAATGGTGATTTTCATTATACATATGTATGCATGAATAGGAAATTTATTAAAAATATAATGAAGCATCTATATCCCTTAATCCCAAAATGCCATTTTCTCACTTCAAAAATCACGGAGCGAACCTTCTGCCTTGTGTTTTATAGGTGAATTGCTCCTATATCTAACCGCAAATTGCGCTACCTCCCTTCTTGCAGTGATGTCAGGATTGTAGTATTTTCCCTCCGAGGGACGTTAATGGGTAAATAGATTTTTTTTATGGATGTTAACATGCTTCAAATCCAAAATGTGACAAAATGACGAATGCGTACACGTACAAGCTAATCAAAGAATAACCAATACAATGTTGTATACGCATAAGGGAAATTTTAATGAAAAATAAATGAAGCAAATAGACATATTTTAAACATGCGAAACCATATCTACCATTTTAAATTTTAACCATACGTCAAACCCACAAATGTGGCAATTTTTAATATTATTTGTATACATAGAAGCAATTAATACAACTTTGGACACATGAAACAAAGTCAATAAGTTTTAATTAACATGCCTGAAATCATGATGGTCATTATATGGCCCTTCACTATTAATAGCCAACACTGGATTATTTCTTAACATAATAAATGAACAACTATAAACTTGTGACACAAACATCATTCTATCATTTAAGTTTTGTGAACATCAATAGACAAAACTGACGATATTTAACATTATCTACACATATATATCCATATTTTATGTTTGCTTAGAGAAAGGGAAAAATTGGCGTATATACAAATATATTGAAGTTATCACGTTTTAATCAAAATTTTCAATGTATAAAAAAATTAAGTTTTATATAGCTGGTATCTTGATTTATTCATATTAGTAAAAATTAGTTAGAAGGAGTGTCTTGTGTCAAGATGCATTATAGTGGCCTTCATTTGTATTTATATTCAAGTTTCCGAATGCGTATAACAAATGTAGCCATGAAAAGTCAGCCAGTTTAGCTAATGATTTTTGCTAATGCATTATAGCAGCCAAATAGTTGACCTCTAATTTTGAAGGTATGTTTTTTACACCTAAATGGTAAATAAGAGTTCCTTTGGGTCCAAAGGATGCATCGAAGTGTTATTTTGTAATAAACTGGTGCTGACAGGGATCTAGTGAAAAATCATTTTAGATTTGACTATTATTCAGTATTACTTACGGTGGCCGCCCATCTTGGATTCAAAGCATGTCAGCAAACAAAATAGTTGGAATTGTTTCTCTGTCTCAAGTTTAAATACAATTTACTGCCCCATAAGTTTGATTTAATTAGGTAGTTGTCTTACATTACCAGGTTTTAGCTGGTAATAGCGGGCGCCATATGGCCGCCATCCGTGGATTTGAGGTTTAACAACAAAAAAATGTAAGATGTGGTACCTAATACCACAAGATATAAATACCCCAAGATGAATCTGAATCCTTAGCGTATATTCTAAAATAGTCTTTTGGCGGCCATTTGGACGCCATCTTGGTACAGGTACATGGTTGTTTTTATTTGTTTAATGGTTCTGCTATATGAGGTTTTGAACCTTGTATGAAAATATGGGTATTGTCGTCAAGTTGGACCTCATACTGCGTCCAGAATCCAATTATAATGGACATTTGTGTAGTTTTGGCGGAACTGGGATTTTTTTAACACCCTAAAAAGTTTTTACCAAATCAAAGGCCAAGAGATGTGGTGGATAATACAGTTACACACAAAAGACAAAGAATCAAGTGGAAATTTTGCTTTAACAGAAAAAAAAAAAAACACGACGGCGTATTTTTGACATACCAGCCACACTATGGGCTTCTTTTGGTGCTTGGTCGTTAAAGAACATACGGTAGGACAAGGTGTATAAAAATATCTCCATCTCAGATAAAATGCAATATTTAAATGTTATATCTGAAAATATGGTGCTTTCACTCATTACCGCGGACAACACGGACACCACATGCATACTAAAAGAGTATTAAAATAAATTTGTCGGAATTTATGCAAGACAATAATAGCAAGTCTTTGCCTGAACATCTTATTAATATAAATGACTCCACAAGACGACACACTAATGGATTAATCGCCAAATTACAAAATCACCAATGCTGTAAGTTGATGCGGTAAGTTCTGTGAAAGTTGAGCGGTAAGTCTGTGAACGCTGGATGTTCTGCACAACGTCAAAATAGATGTACTGGCGCTCTATTTTTGTCATGTCTATCTGTCGTATCTACCTAAAAAACCTACATGTGTTTGAAAACCATGCTTTACCGCTCAACTTTAATAATGCAGTCAGTAAAGGTAACGTTTTGTACCTTAGTTTCGCGCTTGGCTGATTTATATTCAACACGCCCGTAGGTAAATGCTCTCTGACTAGACTTCGTATTAATGTGTCTAAGACCCTGAAGCGTCTACAGTGTTTTGGCGACCTTGCTGAGAAGACATCTGAAAAGAGTTTTAAATGTTACAGTGTGTTGGATTTGTTGAATGTATTTAACCAGGTGTTGTTTACTATGAAGCTCATCTGATATGTTTAAAGGTGAGTACTGTTTGATTCTATTGAGTCATTAGAAAATGTTTAGTTTAGTTAAATTATCTGTATTTTCTCCAATGAGAAGAAGAAGAAGGAAAAGAAATAAAAAATCAGAACCTCTTTTGCACAACAGATAGATGCATGTAATAACTCATTGCGTTGCCTTTGTTGAAACCGTATCATTTTAATACATCTCTTGTAAAATCCCTTTTTATTTCAACCATGTTAACGTATTTTCTCAACATTTGAGGACGACATTATCTAATTATTCATGTCTATCTGTATTCAAGTTTCATTCATTTCCTAGACTCATAACAGCATAATACAGAGGTTTGTATACGATTCGGGTCGTAAGTAGTTGGAGGTGTAAAAGTTTTTACTAAAGAATCGTCAATACCTGCAATTGATTTACCAAACAGCCAATCTGAGCGTGTACCCAAGCGCGTACCCAGGGGGAGGGCGCACGCCCACGGGTAAAAAGAAAATTAAAAAACATTAGAAAAACAAGATAATTAAAATGGTTCACGTTCAATACTAATGAACTCGAACTAATGAACTATAATAATGCCACTCTAAAACCAAGGCACATAAATGGCACTAGTTTTTGCGAGATCAGACTCAATGTGAGGGTCCTTTTAAAAACAATGGTAGCTAATTACACAGTTTATAAGATAGCTTTGCAGACTACGAGGTGTAAGCTATTTTCCGTTTTCTCTTGGAATACAATTTTTTTTTTTAAAAATGCTAATTTGTGGGCCTTTAGTATTTCCACAGAAGATAACGAGTTACGGAGAACTCAAAGGGTTAGTAATTGTGGCACGGTATGGTCCGCATACAAAGATTTATAAACTCTATGACATATATATTTATATTTATTTGACAACACGCTTGAAAATTACCAGGTTTGTTTGCTACGACTAGGTACACAACCATTTTAAAAAATAATGTTTTAGTTATTTATTATTTATTATCACTCTAGCATTCATCTGTTATTCATTTAATTGGGTTCCCATTTACAATTTCTTTTCTGGACATTGCTTTGTTGACATTTGTTGGGGGTTTAAATTTTAAATTTTCAAAGTTAGTGAACAATCATGTCATCTGCAATTAAAACAATAAATTACAAATTAAGCTTTTCAAAATATGACCGCTACATGCACTTTTTGTGTGGAAAAGGGGGTTATTCTTCGCGTAAGTAGGAAACAGAATACGTCAAGAGGAAAATACAGCACGTTTTATCTCAGTAAATAATTGCAAGCTATTGTATCCTTAACAACGCCAAGACCTCGATATATTCGCATGGTTTATTCCATATGTAATTATGCTAAAAATATCAGTTGTAACGTAACCCCACATAATACTTGTGAATGATCATCCATAATACGAAAAAACGTCTCCATAACCATAATAACCATAGGAAGGGGAAGGCATTGATAAGAGACACCCACTGCAGGCGCTTAAGCTTTTAGGTTTCTATGGAAAGAAACTTTTCACAGTAAAGGTACCTAAAATGTACCAATGGGTCAACAATTGGAACACTTTCTTGTTTTTGTTCATGTTGATCTCCATTGGAAAGAGATAAATTAAAAACCGACAATTTTCTACCTTAATTGTTCTGCAAAGTATCCTACAGTGGGTCAATCGGTATGAATGTTATAAGCGCACATTGCTAGGAATTGCCACCCGAGTAGACATGGCCATGCATAACTTACATTAGATGAAATGGGAGCAATAGCTGGGGGCTTTTTTAAAGTTTGACCACAATGTTACAACCTTTATGTCAAATAAACTGAGCTCTAATTTCTTACGGAAATAAGAACACTGTATGATGTTTTCAATTGGGGTGTGTAATCGTTCAGTTTACACACATTATCAAAAGAAAGTGAAAATCTTAGACCACAAAATTGTTATAAAATAAAAAGTTGGTCACCAACACAAAAACTTTCCTTTTTAATTCAAACACTGACACTGGCGATAAGCAAATAGCTAATTTGAAGGAAATGAATGAAAAAATGGTTATTGACAGGCGCGACAGTCTATGAACATGGACATAATAGAGAGAAGGACAAACAACGGGGAAAACACACCAATCTATTCGATTACCCATTCATCTCGACAAAGATAGGCACTCGTTGTGTATTCATGTGCATACACCGAGACGTTGTGATCATATATCTTGCCGCGGTCGATGCAGAGAGATTAGTGGGAAAGCTGTCCACAAAAACTTGTAATTGACGGAGTTGGACCTTGACTGTAGGGGGTTTGGACAAGTGCATAGTGCATGCAATTTTCCTCTGTTTTTGGCAAGTTGTTGACCCAAATAGCAGGAGAATCGTTTTCAGAAAAGACCGAAAACCCCATTAAAATCCGTCATTCCTTGTGGAGTACGACTGTAGAAAATAAGCTGGCATTTTGGGAGTTTGTCACACTCGTAATTGGTAAAAATCTTGTGAAAATAATATGAAAATGTTCCGATCACTTCTCGACTCTTGAGAAACGGTATTATGAAAGTTCAATTACCTTTCACAATGATATAACTTCTTGAACTGGATGCCCAAGCGCGCCAACACGTGTAATTGACATACGAAAACCCACCAAAATGGTAATATTTTAACTTCCGGTTATGTGGAATTTGTTTACCGCTGTGGCTGTCTGAATCTGGATTTCCAATTGTCATCTGAATATGAATGTGATTTAAGTCATACTTTACCTAATGAAAGTATAAAATTATAAATTAATTAACCCTCGTCTTCCGAAGGGGGGGGGGGGTGTTACCGCTCTCTTCTATTCTTTTTGCCCAACCAAAAACCCGGTGTCAAATGAGGTAATGTAATTACCAATTGACATTTTATGCTCTTTTGCCCCCCCATTTAAAAATCTACCGGGGTATAGGAAAGGTAAAGGGGATGATCCAAATGATGGATGGGTGTGGCAATTAACCCCATATGTAAATCCGGGGGGTGGGGGATATATATACCCCCCAAATATTTTGATGAGGGGCTGGTCAATACGATCATCCCCACCCAATGTTAATACCAATTCACGTGTTTTTGAACCAAAATTAACCTCTATTTACCATAATAGTGAAAATGGAAATTCCGCGCTAAGCGCGCATTGTTTCAAATTACCATTATATTTAATGATTTTAGCTTTAAATGGCAAATTTTAGCGCGACTTCGCGCGCCTATGTGCTAGTAATGGACTTTTCAGCAAACCATATTTCATCCATTCATTTCATCAACCCCATCCCCCCAATGCAAAAGAAAATTTACGCCACTGCCCCCCCCCCCCCCTTTCAGGAGGGCAACACCAAACACGCTACACTGTTAAAAATAACTGATAAATAAAAAAAAAATAGGCATTTGACTAGCAGCTGGGACTCACTACTACATGCAGAACGTAAAATAAATGGAGCCCGAAAAATACCGAAACCATTGCAGGGAACGTAAAAATACTGGCGTTTCTCGTAAACTCTCAGCTTCGACGTTGTTGTGGTTTTGACTTGTTTAAACCAATAAAAATTAAAACGTATTACAATCCTCTAACAATTTTAATATTGTAGTTATGGCATCATACAAAAAGTTGTATTTACGTTACTACGTGGTTGTAAAAAGTTATATTTAGGCAAAACAATTTTTGAGAAAAAAAAATGGCAATAACAAAGGGAAAACGTGAGAAATTAAAGACTTAAACCATTTATGTACTTTGTTTTATTGGTACTCTACACATTCATTGTCACCAATTAACACTGAAGTGACAAGGGGGGGGGGGGTCCTATAGGGACCACCAACATTTGGTTTGGCGTGGCCGCTTTACGCGTGGATTTGCGCCGAAATTTTTGGTAATTGTATGACTTTAAATGCGCTTCTTTTCATACCAAAATAATTAAAATCGGCCAAGCCGTATGAGATAATTAGTGGGGGTACCATGAACCCCCCCTTGGGCACTAACGGAAGTCATTTGAGATATTTTAAAACTAAGAATAAGAAAACGAGAACCAAAACAATTTTTTTGCTGATATAAGTTCACACATACATGTAAGTAAACAATTAGTAGTAACATTAAAATAATTAACATTAGTGCTGAAAAACCAACAATTTCATCAAGTACGTTGCCAAACCGTTACTGTGCAAATTCTATTGGAAATGACGTGTATTTGCAACACCCGTAAAAAATACAGGATTCCTAAAACTGATGCTTTGTGTTAAATCTAAAGTAATGTGGGTTTTCTAGAATAGATAAACACTAAATAAGTTTTCAAATGTTTGATGTAAGCGCAAGCTCATTTGAATTTTCAGTCTTTTTGCCAAATTTCGCGTGTTTTGAAAACAATATTTGCCCCTAATTTGCACCCAAAATAAAAATCTCATTTTTTATGGCTGTTGGGGTTGTTTTATGTTCCTTCACATGTGGTATAAATTCGTGCAAAAATTCCCTCGGGAAAGTGGTTTCCTTAGTGTGAGGTCCTATTGGAATAATTCCCCCACCCCCCCTTGGCACAACAGGGATGAAAACCCCTTGGTCACTAAGTGCTAATATCATATGAAGCAAGAAACTTAACCCATGTACCTTACATAGCTTCGAACCCGGGGCCTTAAGATTACAAGTACTAAACTTTATCCACTACACTGACATGCCTTTACTGATAGCAGATGCTAAAGTAAATATATATAAGTGGTGTACTACTTTTTTTTTCAATTAAACTAAATCTAATACAAAAAGGAGGAAAAGAGTTTTAAAAACTGATTTTTAAAAATGGATTGGGAAAAAAGATTTGCAATTTTTTTAATGACGTACTTACGAGGTTAACACATTTTTAGGTAAAACGATTTCATAGTTCGGATTCTTAATTAAAAACAAGTAGTCCAAAAAGAACGTAATCTTACGGAAAATATAATCACGGTCAGCGTATAAATACTACCTTTTTTAACAATGTGTAGTAGTATTTTTAGCCAATGTTTTCATTTACCATTTTTCTGCTTCAAATTGTAATCTAGTTTTAGAATATGTAATAAAAGCGTGAAGATTATTCAATAATGTGGTTTTACCGTAATTTAAAAGGTAAAGTCTGGTAAAATTAGGAACATTTTTAACAGTGTAATACGATACAGTAATATCACAGACAGTTGAGGTTGTTGCAATAGATAGCAGGTCCACCCCTTTCCTTTGATACCAAAAGAGTACCACCATGCTAACAGGTCTCTACATGATGGAAAAGGTTTGATTACCATATTATTTTTGAGCCAGTAAATTTGCAAAATATCAAGTGTTCTTCTTATATGCAGTATTTTAAACTTTATTACCTTATGAACGTCATAGTGACGTCATCGTTAGTTTCTACATATTGTGATACCAATTGAAAGAGTAACTTAATAATTCTAAGCTATACGTAGGTACAAATTAATAGGAATTGGATGTTCAATAAAGAAAATTCAAGCGAATGCCAGTCAGCCCTCCTGCATGAGAGGGTGATTATCGCGGGATGGGAAGCAGGTAAAAGGGGGATTTAATAACAAAAAGGGGGCAACTTGATAGGGTCTTTGAAACAAGTGTGTTGTTGTGGTCCTTCCCTTTACTACGTCCATATGATACCAATAATCTTAAGACCGTATTCAATATGACGTCAGTCACCAGCATGTTGGTGGACAAGATGCACATTCCAGGATACATACATTCACTTGTCAATCGATCCATGTTAAGCGATTGCCACAGGGATCATTGGCAGGTGAATGTATTGTAGTACTGGAATGCGTCTAATTTGTCTACCAACAGGCTGGCTAGTGAGTACGGTCGATAGCCAGATATTTGACGTTGGCTATGCCTTTGCATAGGCGGAACCCATGGGATTGCGGGGATTGCCACAACCTCTTTGACAATGCGAATGTCCCATGTATCTATACCACCCCAAATTTCAAGTTTGAGTAAAATTAGAAATATCTTTCTGTTTATAAATATGTTGAAACCCAAGGTTAATGGCATTTATCGGTTTATCACTCGAAATATCTGATGTTTACGCTACGCGGCAATATTTTCACACTTACGTGTATAAGTCTTCCGGTTGCTACCGTAAAGCGTCTTGTTGGTTTAGTGAAAATTGATTCTGTTTTTTCCTGTTTGCCAGCCCGTGAACGTCATTTCATTGTCAACTTTAATGTGGACATTAAATTTTGGGGGGAAATTTTTACAAAAAAAAACAGGTAGTTTGGTGGATATTTCCCTTGTAAAATCCACATTTGGTTCCTTTTATTAAAAATGCTTAAAATTGGCACTTGCTAAATATGAAAAAAATTGGCTAATAAAAATACAAAATCATTGAATTTTTAAGACCGTCATTTTATGGAATTGGACCTGAGAAAGTTATTGAAGTCGATTTGAGTGATTTAACGAACATTTTACATTTTGAAATCCTCAGGGATATATCTAGTGATATACAGGGCGTAAAAAAACGCAGGCAGCAGGTATACACCACTAAACCTGGGCTGCCGTACGAATCAAAAAATGATCTTGGGTGGACTACTTTCTTGCATGGCATCTGGAACAAGTGCTTTTAAAAATGCCATGGAAAATGTCACTAGTTCTATTAAGAAAGTGATGAAATTCATGATGACATGGTAGACTGGTATGTGTTCTCAAACTAAGCGGCATTTGGACAGTGATTTGGAGGAAAATTACTCGCACGGTCATCAATTTTACAACGATTTGCAAATTACTAGCGTTGGCGACTATAGAAAACTTGAGTTGACGGATCTGACACATCGGGCGTTTTTGCGGCAGTTCGGTGATTCGTAAATAAAAATTTCTCTGGTCATCATATTCAAAAGTTGGTTATTTAGTGATTTCAGCTTGTACTTGGGTGATGTTGGTGTTTTCCTCTGTGAGAGTTTTAAATGTGAAAGAAACATGCCTCAAATTGCCAGTTTTCCCTAGACTAGGTGATAAGTGAGTTAGTGGTGTGAACCAGCAGGATTCGTTCTCAAGTTTTGAAAATTTAATTGGGTTATACGCCAAGGTGAGTAGTACCACCTTAAGCAACACTGTCCTCTTTTCAATGATATGGGGAAAATTAGGATTGGGAACAAGTTTTAATAAGTGAAAAGCTTGTTCGATCCTCTTCAAATCTCACATTCATCTCTTTTCAAAGTGTTCAGTCAGGTGAGTCATTACATAATCTTTAAATTTTTGCAAGGATTTGCTTGTCATAGGTCTAGCCCAGCAAAAAGCAAGTGTAGTGGCATGCTTATTAATTTTGTCATCAGTGTCCACTCAGTGGTATGTGTAAAAGATCTTACAGCTTGGTTGCAAACGGTCAAAAGCTGATAAACCGTACGAAAAGCCATAAATTACGCATATGTAATTTACACTCTTACAGATAGCTCCAACATAACAATCAAACATAACCCCAAGGTTTTACACACAGAGATGCAGGGGAACAGAGGGGGGTCAACCGATCTAAACAGTATTTAGGAAGATTTTTCAAAACACACAGTGTGGCAAAGACATAATGCTTTGTATGAGGATTGCAGTGGCTCACCAAAATCATGGTCGCCAACATGCTGTATTTCCTGACACGATACGGCCTTCTTAATCAATTTGGCATTAATTTATAATTGGCAACTCTGGCCTATAGCTTTACATCTTGATCCAAAGATTCTTCTAAGTACAGAAATAATGATTAGATAGAATGCTTCAAAGAGGAGGATATATTGCCTTGGCAAGAGACTGTTTACTTTACGGTGATGATAGGTATATATATTTCTAGTTCGGTTTAATGAGCCCGAAGGAAGGTGTCCATAGTGCGGAGCCTTTTGGAAATTTTGCAATTATTCAGCAACTTCAGAGTAAGAGGAGTGTTTCAATCATGGTATATCGCATTATTTGCAAATTGCTATCTGGTCTTGGGAGAGATAAGCATTGGCAGTGGATTGACCCTAATCTTTTCAACCTTCAAAAAGGCAGAACAGAAAGAAAGTCATTGTCAAGGTCCAGTATCAGAATTAGACGATGAATTCACGAATTTTTAGTGTTATGAATAGTCCGTAGTAAGCGCAGCAAAAAAGGGACATGATACCTTGTAAGTTTTTTTAAAGGACAGCATGTCTGCTAACATCTGTGATGTCCTCAGGCAGAGGTAGTAAACTTAGAAGTGTCCTATACTACCTTTATTGGTTATTTGAAGGCGCGTGACGGCACTCTAAAAGATTACACACGGACAACAGAAGTAACTTTACCGAGAGCCATGTTGTTATTACTCTAAAATAGCAATGACCTTTGCCCTATAGAGGGCAACATATCATAACACTGGCAATACATACAGAGGCATTTAACCAGGGATACTACATGTCCCAAAAGAGTTGTGTAATCAGATATGTAATCTTCAATATCTCAAACTACTAAAACTGAATAGTTTCATCTTTACGGTGCATACAATTTTTATTGGGACACCTTGTCTTCTGATTCAATGCCTCTAACAGTGAATCTTTGACAAGTCTTATGCTTTCTAATGATACCATATTTGTTTCAATAAAATAAATTAATATGACTGGATTTACCTGCACAAACATTAATATGATTTTTAAATTAAATTAAATAGCACAAAATTTCTTATATTTTTAATAACAGACATAACCGGCTCATTATAGGGGAAGGCAGACAAAAATGCCCGATTCGACAAATATAGACCTGAAAGACCCAGTAATTACAGCATTAATTGGTTTCACACTGGGAAAATGATACGACCTCGATTCGCTAAGCAGTAGTTGATTCATTTTGTAGTAGCCACTAGTGAGATCCAATTACTTCATCTAGAATCCGCAATCCACTTTCGTTGATTTCTTTTACCAAGCAACTGAGTAATTACTCACCTGAGTGACACAAATAAAGACCAGTGAAAATGAGGTCTGGCAATGAGCCCGGGGTTTTACCCATACTTTAAATCACAATTTTGCTAGAGCTGATATATATGTTTCGTTTTGTGTCTTAATAAGAATGCCGCTTTTGATCTTTAGTGACCATTGCAGTAGATATATATACCAATGTTTTAGGTTTTTTCAAAACACTTTTAATGCAAATTATTTGAAACATAGGGTTTTCTATGATACCCGAAAGGTTGCAATGTAACTTTTGTTTTACGGTGTTTTATCTGATATAAAACTGTTTATTTAGCCATGTCTAGCGCTATTAATTGTTTGTTGATTAACAGATAACTGTATACATGAAGCATATATGTACCATAAATCAGACTGGATTTGTGAACGATCCGTTGCTTGTACACTATCATAAAAACTTAACAACCTGTTTGAGTTATCTTTTCGAGTAGGGCAAGAAGTACGTCCTACAAAATTCGTCCCCACGCAGACTCAAATATCAATATTACTATAAAACTATAAGTGTGACAATCGTGAGGATACTTTATCTAGTAAATAATGAATAAACGGAATTATATTAACTATAAAAGTGAATTAAATACATCTGACCATGGGCTATTTTACAATTCGCGCTATTTAATAACATGTTATGATATACGGTCGAGACAGATGCGTTATACACGCTATATGAAATACACGTTATAAAAGTGTCATAATTCCGTTTTATATGAAACCACTCTACATGTATTCGAAAATTCTTGTATAGCGTATACTACAGCGTGAGTCAAAAAAGTATACACTTCCTTGATAAGTTGTGATATTCCATGTGACTAATATTTTCATGAATGATTGTAACATATGAATAGAATACATCCTCCTGCATCTTTTGATATCAAATTTATGGGGTTATGGTGCATGCATGACTGCACAGGGGACAATTACTGAAACCATGTCCAATTGTGATTGCGCCAATTAAGCCATAGGTAGTAAAAAGAAATGAAACATCACATGATTCGAACCAGTGATTTCATTGTGTACACAGGCCATAAATGGGTCAATGTATGCTTCAAAGAGCCCATGGCAAAAAAGTTGGCGCAAGTCCCAATTTTTCCATTTTCTTAAATTACTCCGTGTGCGGTCATCCATGCACCTACATCCATAAATCAAAAGATGCATGAAGATGTACTCTAATCAAATGTTACAACCATTCATGAAAATATTAGTCACATGGAATATCACAGTTTATCAAGGAAGTGTATACTTGTTTTGACTCACGCGGTATAAATAAAAAAATGGAAATGGAAAAAGCTTTTGAGAATAAGGGTTTGAAGGTAAATCTTGTGAAGACAAAGGTGACAAAGGTGATGTGAAGGGGGAAGTTTCAGTGAGTAATGTAGACCCATGTGGTATGAGCGGAAAGAAGGTAAAAGCAAATTCAGTGTGGTTGAGAAATGTGTGAAATGCATTCATGGGAGATGTACAAAGATGAAGAGAGTGACACCAAGCTTGGCAAGATATCTTGTGTGTGAAAGATGCAAGGAACAGGTGGAAAATTTGTGTGATGAGATGGCATCGGTGAGGAAGTTCTTGTATCTGGGTGACAGTAAATGCCAATGGTGGCTGCGAGGCGTCTGTAACAGCTAGGGTAAGGTTTGGGTTGGCGGAGTTTAGTTATTGCGTGGAGTTGTTACACGGGAAAAGATTTCCTTTGAAGGTGAAAGGAATGGTGTATAAGAGTTGTGTGAGATCGGTGATGCTATATGGGAGTGAGATATGATGCTATATGGGTGTGAGATATGGTGTCTGAGCGAAAATGAGACGGGGATTTTGAGAAGGACAGAGAGAGCGATGGTGAGAACGATGTGTGAAGTTGAGTTGATGGTTAAGAAGACTGAGGACTTGATACAGATGTTGAGTTTGGAAGAAGCGGTGGACCGAAGGCGAATGGTGTGTGTTTGGTATGGGCTGGGGAAGGATAACGAGCATGTTTTAAGTGTGCGGTTCGAGGAGAAGGGGACGACCAAGGAAGACGTGATAGAAGCAAGTGGTGGAGGAGAGTTGGAGGGTTATGTTGATGATGCACTGAATCGGGCGAAGTTGATATGGAGGGTAAGAATATTGACAAAAACTGGTTCCGTGATGATCTCACAACGTATGCAACTGGGTGCGGATCCTAATATGTTAGATGGAGAATGTTACAAAGAAATGGTCAGATATCTACTACCTCAGAAGGAGCCAAGAGCAACTTGACCAATTTTATGGGCCTGATATATCTTCTATTAAACACTAGTAGACTATAAGACGTAGACAAATTTCGTAGTGCCCCTAAGGGGGGTAGAGGAAAAGCAAGTGTAAATTCATAATAAATTATTAAACCGCACATAAAACTGGTAAATTTTCTTGAAAATGAATAAAATGTCACCCCAATTTCTTTTCCGCAAAATCAGTGACTAACGGATATGTATAGACTTCGGCAAACCATGAGCTAAGATATTCAACAATCGGTCCAGGAGCCATTGGTATATTGCCACACAGTTGAAAAGAATCCAGATGTTATCACCTCCACGATTCGGGTTGAGTAACAAAATATCCGTCCTCTTTCACAATAACTAACCAGTTTACTTAATATAATATAGGTCGTTGACACTAAGCTTTCTTCTGAAAACGCGGTAAATTGAATAAAAATTAAGTTAAGCAATAGGATACGGATTTGGGTTCTGCACAAAGTTGTTAGGTGAAAACTTGTTGGGCATGATTTTTGTTCGTCATTCTTCCTTTGCGAATAAATGATGAAAAATACGGTCAAAGTTAATTGAACGCGCGCTATAGAAGCTAAATATTTACTTATTTGTGAATGAGGAAAAGTATTTTGTGCTTACGTCATGAAAAAATACTCAAAAATCTGAAGTGCTACTCTCCACTGCATACCGGACCGATACTTGAATATCTTTAGCTGCATTGTTTTCTGAAGTCTAATTTATCCATTGGTCACTGGTATAGGGGAAATGAAATTGAGGTGACAGTTTCATTTGCGAGAACAGACACGTATATATGATTGTAATAACATATTATGAATTTACACTTGGTTTTCCTCTAGCCCCCATGTCTAGAAGGACATGTCCAATAGTCTATAGAGAACTTTCTTGTCTTTTGGATTTATAGCTGGTACCATATGAGGACGGTAACAAATCCTCTGCAATCCTTTAAAATCTTTGAACGTGACTTCGAAAGTTCTTTGCAAATAACCTTTGATTGTGTGATATGCCAGTATTTTACTTTCATCTCTCCCAAAATTGGCCAGACAAGTAATCTTCTTTATGTAATCTCATTAGCATAAACACTTTTGGGTCAGAGCACTGCCTACAACTAGCCAAGTCATGATAGCAAATTTAAAATAATAATTAAGGGTATACATTAGCTTATACATAAAATTCGTGTCCAAGTCTTAGCAGTCATTGCACAACATCGGCATTTCTAATAGGTATTTGGGTATTTTTCATAAAGGGCTGCCTCATGTAGCCTCTTTGTAGCGAATGAAGGACAAAAACTATATCTACAGGGTGAGTCAATAAAAAGTACAACCAAATTGAGCGATTTTTTATAGAAAACCCTCTGTGCCATTCATATATTTTCTTTTTGTAGTACATTCCCTGTTTTGTTAGCACTTATATAAAAATTACGGCATTAAAATTGCTTAACGCGTTCGAAAGTTACAGCTGCAGAAGTGAAAGTACCCAATATGAAAGACCGAACAAGTTACACGCTAGAGTAACTCAAAGAGTATTCTTGGATTTACGTTCAGCTTTGGTATTTACAGCATATCCTCCATTAATTAAACATTTGGAATACATGCCAAGGAACACCAGTGACGTAACCAGTCTGTGGATGAAGGCCTGGGACGGGGAGGGTAAGGGTGGGATCCGCACTCAAAATCTTTGCCCCCCCGGCCCCAATAGAGATCAGGAAAAGTAAAAAAAATATATAGTATTGACTGATTACCGTGTTCACTTTTGCAAAATGTGTTTTATTGAGGCCCCAAAAGTTAAATGGTTGATATCGCCTGATCCCCCCTCCCCAAATGAAAATGTCTGGTTACATCGTTGGGTAAGACTGTAAAATGAAACCAGATATCAAAATAATATTTAATGAAATCAATATTTAGACTTGAAGTAATAATTTGCAGCATTCTTTTCAAATATAGGGCTGGATAACAGATAAAGCATTAGAATTTTCCATTTTAAATACATCCTGTTAATTTCATTAAATCTTAAGTATTCTACATTATCTTTCAACACATGTCCTGCGTAGCATTTGAATACGGCGCCAAAGAATCAACCAGTTAATTTATTTATTTTGAAACCCTCAAGCTGCGTAGTAATGAGTAGTAATGAGTCTCTTGTGTACAGTCAGTGTGCAATTTGTTCGGGTCAGAAAATGGATACCTTCACAAAAATAACCGTAGCCTTTGAATGGCTCAATCGATTTAAAAATGTAAAATTATTTTGAAAGCTGATTAAAGAGACTATCTAACACATGATTTAATTTGGTAAATTCCATTAATGTTTCTTCATTAAAAAATCCCTCATTTGGTTGTACTTTTTTCTGACTCACCCTGTAAGCATCACTTACAGACTTCATAACAACGGGTAGCTATACTAAATCTCCCTGTTCATTTAAGATACAAATGCTTCGCATACATAGTAAGCCTCGAAATCGATGGTGTAAGTATAACTACGATAATTTTAGAAGGCGTCCTTCTCTCATTATCCGGCGATGTCATTTTAAATGACCTCTAACTGCAATAAAGATGAACTTCAATTATGCATCTTTTCAAAAACTGTAAAATCAGGATAACCATCTACCATTTTTTTATCAGAAATAAAATTCTATCTGCAATTCGCAAAATACATTCGAATTCAGTCTCATTCCTTCGATAATATGTTAATATCATAAAATAGTCAATTTTTGAATAGTAGCTTTCAACTTATATGCTTTATAAATGGGTCATTCGGTCTATTGAAAGCAAATAGAGGAATTATCCTTGATAAGTTTTATCGACTGCATATCTTGACATTGACATATTCTTTAATGATGACGGTGACGAATTTTTAAAGTGATCTCAAAGAACAAATTCGTTCTCAGCCATTAAGCAGAAATGAGACGCGATCAATAATTTACTTCTTTTCATTATTGAACATCTCTAAATGTCACAGCGTAAAATGCTTATTTACAAATGGATGTTTAGCATTTGCGTTTAACACCACTTTTTCTTGTACAGAAAGTGTTTTGTTACAATTTGTATGAAATACAACGTATCCGTTTCTCTTAAGAATTAATTTGAATTTCAAATATTGCATTCAGTTTGACATGATCCCATTTTAGATTGGTTGCATTTATTTCATTAAAATTGACCGATAAACGATATCAATGCATTGCGAGTTAAAATGTTCATCAATTTAAAACATATTACAGTTATTTGGTACCATCATCGACCCCGGGATTATTTTGGTGCTTGGTCGTTAAACAACATACTTAGACAATGTATAAAAATATCTCCATCTCAGATGGAACGCAAAAATTTCAATGCTCTATCTGAAATATGTTGCTTTCACAAAAATGCCCGATTCGGCAAATATAGACCTGAAAGACCCAGTAATTACCACATTAATTGGTTTCGCACTGGGAAAATTATACGACCATGATTCACTGAGCAGATTTTGCAGGAGCCACTGGGTTAGATCCAATTACTTCATCTTAGAATCCGCAATCCGCATGCGTTGATTTCTTTTGCCAAGCAACTAAGTAATTACTCACCTGAGTGACACAAATAAAGACCAGTGAAAACGAGGTCTGGTAATGAGCCCGGGGTTTTATCCGTACTTAAAAACAAAAATTGTACACTGTCATGAAAACGTAACAACCTGTTTGAGTTATATTTTCGAGTGGGCAAGAAGTACGTTCTACAAAATTCGTCCCCACTCAGATATCAAATATCAATATTACTATAAAACTATAAGTGTGACAATCGTGAGGATACTTTATCTAGTGAATAATGGATAAACGGAATTATATTAACTATAAAAGTGAATTAAATACATCTGACCATGAGCTATTTTACAATTCGTGCTATTTAATATTATACACCTCTTGCATATATTTCTGTTATCTGATTGGTTAAAATGGAGTCACATGATATGGGTTATTCCTACCATTTCCTGTTTTATGAAGAATTAAACAAAATCCGACTATCCCCGTGGGATAGTACCCCCGGAAACCTACTATCCCATGGCAAAGGTTACCATACACTCCTACACAGAATAATTAATTTTAATACGTACACCAAAACACATTATTTCGAAAAATACAGTATGTGGAAGAGACGTGAAACTCATCCAACACAAAATCAGGGCTGACTGCAAAAGTTGCTCGTCTGCTCAGACTGATGAATTGAGCAGCAAACCCTGATTTCAGCTTGAAACTGATGACGATCTATTCACAATTCTACAACAAGGTGATAGCGCTAATACAAGCAAGTAAGTTGGCAATTATAGTATTTGAGCAATATTTGAAAGCAACAAACAGGTCTCTAGCGTCAGTAGCGAATGTGGAAAAGTTGCAGAATTCTGAAATATATGCATGAGGTGTATAAAACAAATATTGACTGCTCTTTATTCGGGATATGGTGAGAAATACTTCCCCTTGATGATCTTGAGACCGCGGGCCTACTATTTTCCCTCGACCTTCGGTCTCGGGGAAATAGTAGGCCCTTGGTCTCAAGATCATCTCGGGGCAATAGTTCTCACCATCTCCCTCATGAGAAGTCTATATTTGTATAACATGTTATGATGACCCAATTCACATAGCAGTAACCTGTTATAATGGTAGATGCTATTCAGCAGTACCTGTTATCCTGACCCAATTATACACTGATACTGTGCTACACAGCAGGTACCAGTGGGACGGGTTACTGTTCCTTAACATATTGTACACGCGTATTTCCAACCCTGGACTAGTAGATTCCATTGATGGTAGCATGTTAGTGGCGGAGTTTGGGACTTGGGACTCGCCATTAACCAAAATAGGGGACAGAAATATCCAGAAAATCTTCGAAATTTCTTTCTTTCTCTTCCTCCGCAATACAAAGAGATCGGATTGAAAGGAACTGGCCAACTACAAATACAATTTAAACTTGTTCGTCCAGTTAATACTTTTATTTGTAGCTATGGTATCATAGTTTGTCTACCCCAGAATTGGTTTTAAACATTTGCCCTACCGAACAACATATCAATAAATTTTAAGTCTTCATTCAGTCACCTGTGTGTTCAATGCAGAAACTTTTTATCTTCACTATTCATAAAATAAGCTTTCACCTGCTTTCACTAAACCTATTCCTGGATTTAGTTTGGGCGCTCGTATTTGAACATTCTATGCTCGGGTTTACGCTTTGACTATTGATTGGGACTGTGAATGGCCCAACCGCTCAGGGTTGCTATCAGGCTATAGCGCACATCATACCACAAATACATACACGGACTATAGTTTTTTATATACTAATCCCCTCATTCATACCTCCACCTACAAAAATTAGAGGATAGTTCCCACTAATCACTGGAAATCTTGTATAGTATAGTCAGGAGGAATTGTGGGCACAGGTGAAATGGAGTACAGACTTTTTCTATTGACGATTTTTGTCAATGCATGACCTAGCTAATAATGTCTGGAGGGTTTTCAAAATTTCGTTGCAGTGCCATTTTCATAATCCAATTGGCCGCTATCATTCCAAGTTCATTTTCAATGGCAAATAATTTTATGGCAATAGATCCAGGTTTTTAAAGCACGAGGACTCTTTTGGACGGGTTATTGACGTGATTTGATCACAACATTACGATCAAATCACTAGGGGCCACCCATAAAACCCAATATGCCCTGAAATCACTAAAGTGACCATAACCATCAAGATTTGTGATAGAGGCATAGTTCTGCGCTCTATACCCAGTAGAACTCAATATCTGACCATTTCAAGTGTGTTAACAAGTTTACTGATCAAGATGGCAGTCAATATGAACTGCCTTTAAGATGCTTTAAAACCTACAAATTGTCATATATTCATAATATATGAGCCGCCATTTTGAAATATTGAGCATGTTGGTCGAAACAAATATACCAGATACGAGTTATTAATGTCTCCAAAAACATACCTCTCATATTTAATTTAAAACTTTAATACTCATTTTGGGTGTTTTTAAACTAAATACAATACAGATGTAATCGTAAAGTTCAGAGGTTAATTGGAAAGAAGGGTAAAAAGGCAGCCACATTGGGCGGGCCCACCATCTTAACATTTTTGCATGTTCAAGAAACAGAAATTCCAGGATAGAATGTCAAATGGTCAATACTATCCCATGCAATTAATTACACTTGATAATAATGATTGTGATGTAACTACGTATAATACACATCATATGTGGTTTTACTATTTTGAAAGGTGGATGTATTGGCTGCCATCTGAATTTTGAAAATGCACCCCTACAGGAAGAAATGCCAGTTGAAGGGTTATGATCAATACCGGATATATCATAGTGTAAAGCATAAAGCATGATATAGACACTGGATCAAGCCTCTACTGCCAAAATGGCAGTGTTCCTGATTGGCGTTGGACTGCATTCTAGAGTGTTAAAAGAACACTTGCCAGAATATGATCAATTGTAACAGAGTTGAACACCTGCAGAACATGTTTTGGGTGTTCAGTATGTATTCAAGTAGCGTAAATGTTATAATGGAGGAGTTAAGATCATTTTAATGATTGCGAGAGCATATTTGACTTTGAGCAGCCATATGGAATTTTTTGGCAAATTTAATGATAAAAGTACATACCAACACTTTCTCGTGCTAAAACAACCGGAGTAACGAGAGATATTTGTCTCTATAGGAAATACTTAGGGATTTTTAGTGATTTTGGACATGGTAGCAGCCATATGGATTTCAAAAATGGCGACTGTAACAATGTGAACCCTCCAAAAATTATTGGCTTAGGTCCTAATGAACTAAAATCTATCAATAAAAAAAGTCTGTACGCCATTTCCATCCTTCAGGCTGTGGGCCTAGGACTTCCAACCCTGGACTAGTAATGTTTCTCTTTACTCTAAATAATCATGAAATATATATTTAAATTGAAAATTTATTTTAAAAGGCCATGGTGGATTCGAACCTGTGATACATGCATTATAAATCGAGGCCTCTTATCAACTACACTAGCGATGGAGGTGTGGGAGGTGATTGATTTCAATCCTACATAGGTACGGAATAAAGCGATATACTAGTGTGATAGGATAGCACGTATGCAGGGTATACATTGAGTCAGTTTTAACAGGTACCTGCTATGTGAATTGGGTGTGATGATCCATCACGGTCGAGACAGAAGCGTTAGTACACGCTAAGTTGCCATAATTACGTGTTTTATATGAAACCACTCTATATTTTCGAAAATTATTGTATAGCGTATACTATAAATAAAAAATGGAAATGGAAGAAAGCTTTTGAGATAAATGGTCTGAAGGTACATCTTGTGAAGACAAAGGGACAAAGGTGATGTGAGGGGAAGTTTCAGGGGAGTAATGTAGACCCATGGTGGAATGAGAGGAAAGAGGGAAAAGCAAAATTCAGTGTGGTTGAGAAATGTGGGAAATGGATTCATGGGAGATATACAAAGATGAAGCACGAGTGACACCACGTTGGCAAGATATCTTGTGTGTGAAAGCATGCAAGGAACAGGTGGAAAACTTTTGTGATGAGGTGGCTGGTGAGGAGTTTTGGATCTGGGTGACAGATGTAAATGTCAATGGTGGCTGCGAGGCGTCTGTAACAGCTAGGGTAAGGTTTGGGTGCGGCGTTAGGGATTGAGTCGAGTTGTTACACGGGAAAAGATTTCCTTTGAGAGTAAAGGAATGGTGTCTAAAGAGTTGTGTGAGATCGGTGATGCTATATGGGAGTGAGAATGGCTGCTGAAGCGAAATGAGGACAGAGAGAGAGGCGCGGGGGGGGGGGGGGGGGGGGGGGGGGTGGGGGGGGGGGGGGGGGGTTGGGGAGAACGATGCTGTGAGGTGAAGTTGATGGTTAGAAGACTGAGACTTGATACAGATGTGAGTTTGGAACGAAGGGTGGACCGAAGGCGAATGGTGAGTGTTTGGTATGGGCTGGAACACGTTTTAAGAAGGGCCTTTGAGTTAGAAGTGTGCGGTTCGAGGAGGAGGGGACGACCAAGGAAAGCACTGAAGAAGAAAGTGGTGGAGGAGAGTTAGAGGGTTATGTTGATGATGCACTGAATCGGGCGAAGTGGATATGGAGGGTAAGAATATTGACAAAAACTGGTTCCGTGATGATCTCACAACGTATGTAACTGGGTGCGGATCCTAATTATGTTAGATAGAGAATTTTACAAAGATAGGGTCAGATATACTACCTCAGAAGGAGCCAATGAGCAACCTGACCAATTTGTGGGCCTGATATATC
The DNA here is from genome assembly GCA_023653785.1 of Ophioderma brevispina. Classification (NCBI taxonomy): domain Eukaryota; kingdom Metazoa; phylum Echinodermata; class Ophiuroidea; order Amphilepidida; family Ophiodermatidae; genus Ophioderma; species Ophioderma brevispina. The sequence continues at coordinate 10,102 of JAMKCH010009649.1, read as the reverse complement.
TTCTATCAAGCACTAGTAGACCATAAGACGTAGACAATTTCGTAGTGCCCCTAAGGGGATAGAGGAAAACCAACTGTAAATTCATAATAAATTATTAAAACCGTATAACTGTCTGCTCCCGCACATAAAACTGGCACATTTTCCTGAAAATGAATAAAATGTCACCCCAATTTCTTTTTCACAATATCAGTGACTAATGGATATGTATAGACTTCGGCAAACCATGACACACCGATTTTCACTCAATATAATACATGAACATTGCTCTTGGTCGTCCCTGTCGAAGAAAGGTCGTACCAGGTCATACGCTGGTTCCCTGCGACTTTGGTCTTTCACCACTTCACAACTGACCAAAGAGTCCGAGCCATGAAGCGAGGCCCAAGGCGCAGGGAAGCAGCGCATGATGTGATTGACTTGACTGTAATTTCCGCTTTTATCACTAGGAGCACCACTATAATTCACGAGACGCCAGGCAAGTTGCCACAAATTAGGCAATTTCATCAAAAATCTCTTCCGTACAGAAAAATACTCCGGATGTAAGTACATGTTGAATCGGTTACCGTAGAGTATGCATCGTAGTAACCATAAAAATGCCAGATTTTTATGGGAAAACCCAAACTTACGTGATATATTCATCCAAAATATGAGTCTCAAAAGTCTTAAAATGAAAAATTTCCCAGTCGATTGCAGGCGTCATCGGAATTCCCTTACTTTTCGAGCATGCGCAATTCAAGCGGAGAGCAAATCGGCGAGTAGAAATCGACATGCATGAGCTAAATATATTAAACAATCGGTCCGGTATGCGGAGCCATTGTTATATTGCCACACAGTTGAAGACTCATGGTGTTATCGCCTCCACGATTCGGGTTGAGTAACAAAATACCCGTCCTCTTTCACAATAACTAACCAGTTTACATTATAATATAGGTCGTTGACACTAAGTTTTCTTCTGAAACGCGGTAAGTTGATTAAAATGAAGTTAAGCAATAGGTTACGGATTTTGGTTCTGCACAAAGTTCTTAGGTAAACGCTTGCCAAGCAACTTGTTGGGCATGATTTTTTGTTCGTCTCTCTTCCTTTTGTTAAATACTACTACTGATCTTGTTATATATGCTGAAAGCCGTTGCAGTGATGACGTAATTGCCGAAGAGCAAAACATTACTTGACCGTGCGGTCACGTGCGGGAAGTCAGTTATCCGGTAAGCCGACCGTTTTGTTTTTATTGGTATCAATATGCAATATACAATATGCTTTGAATTAATTTTCTACTATTTTGGCGGCCATTTTGAAAAAGTACCCTCAGGTGACGAAATACGGCAGTGGAAATTTGGCAAAAAGTTAAGAGCGATTTCTTGTAATGTCCTTGAACACGTGAAAGTGAAAAATCAAATTTGACAAAATTATCGCAGTAGTGATAACATAATGACATCTGCTGTCTGACTATATAATCTCATTTTAGGAGAGTTGTTTTGGGAGCGTTTTTGTTTTTCATTGGTGTAATACAAAACAAAACAGGGAAGTGATTAGTAATATCTGTGACAGCACTTTGTCTAGAGTCTACAGGGTCTGCCAGTCCCATATACCTGTCAAGCATAGAATCTACTGAAACTTAGAGTTATAGCTAGGTGTCGCCTACAGATTGGGCAATCTATACTTTTGAATCTTTGAAAGGTGGTGAACATGTTAATATTAGTGGAGGGGCCTTTGTTCTCCAAAGAGTGATTTTATGAAGTTCATGTTAATTGTTGGCAACCACTATAAATGTATTCTACTGGGTCTGACTATTCAGAAAAACGATGTTGCCATTTTTCCCGTTGACCTTTAGTGACCTTGACATGAGGTCAAAGTGGTCATACATCGTCCAAAGTATATCGACCTTGGTACCAAATGTGGCAAATTTCATAAGGAATGTTGTATATGATATTTATTTTTGTTACTTGAGCTTTTGTTTTCTTGCTATATGCAAATAAGCTAATTAGGGACATGCATAAATTAGAAGCGGCTAGGGGCCGACCAGGTAACCTCATCACTCAAGAAGATTATGGTACGTGTGCGCTTTATTCCGTTAATGTATTTATTTAAGTATTACAAAAACCGATTATCTGCCAGCTCGAGTTTCGTGGCGTGCGTCTATATGCGCTCGTATTGTAATCAGCCACTAGTCCTGGGTTCGATTCCCACTTCTGACGCAAAATGTTCATCTATTATTTTGGGACTTAGAGACTGCAATGAAACCTTCAAAGTTGACTGAACTGCGATTTACACGGTAAGTATAGGGTTACCTGGTCGGCCCCTAGCCGCTTGTCATAAATTTGCCATTATTCAGACTCCAGTCCTGTCCAAAGCAAGAGTTAGGCCTCATGTTTTTGCACAATGTATAGTGAACCCTGCACAACCCCATACCTTGCTTTTAATGCCCATGGCTAAGTAAACTAAGTTGTTTTATGAAAATGTGCAAGAGAAAATGGTGTAGTCTCTAATACCAAATCCATGGATGAATTGTTGTTATAAACGTGAAACAACCACGATTCGCACTACAGAGACAAAAGTTAGTATACTATAGTATATTCCAGTTGATGGTAGAGTTGTGGGCGGAGTTTGGACTTCGTCCATTACTCAAAATAGGGGACAAAAATACCCAGAAAATCTTCGATTTCCTCCTCGCAATACAAAAGAGATCGGATTGAAAGAAACTGGCCAACTACAAATAAAAGTTACGTTGTTCGTCCAGTCAATTCTTTGTTTTTTATACTATGTGATGCATAGTGTGTCTACCCCAGAGTTGGTTTTAAACATTGCCTACCAAAACATATCATAAATTTTAGAGGGCTTCAGTCACCTGTGTGTTACAATGCAGAACTTTTATCTTCACTATTCATAAAATCAGCTTTCACCTGCTTTCACTGAAACTATTCCTGGATTTAGTTTGCGCTTTCTCTGAACATTCTAGGGTTTATGCTTTGACTATTGATTGGGACTGTGAATGGCCCAACCGCTCAGGGTTTGGATATAGCGCACATCATACCACAAATACACGGACTAAAGTTTTTTATATACTAATCCACTCAATTCAGACCTCCACCTACAAAAAAGGAGAGGCTATTCCACCATCAACTGAATCTAAATCTTGTTCAAAATTGTTGGAACACTTGCAAATTTGGTTTCCCTCCCGCCCCCCCGTCATTTCAATGTGGTGCATGATCACGACACACTTGAGCAATCTCGCACCATATATTTTCAACACTAGATTGGGAGGGGATGGGGAGGGGAAAGAAGTTATAGTTACAATGCGTTTCAGCCTATTATCTCTTCATAGCCTGCCAATATACAGTGTTCCAAGGACTATGAACAAGATTGTAAATCCAAAGGTGAATGAAAATCATGTACAAATTCACAAAACCGCTCATAACTCGAGAACGGTTTAAGTTCAAACACCATTTTTTTTCAGGAAATACAGAGGACCTTAATATCTTTATCATATTACACAAAGTTTTTTAATAGAATGCTTGTACTGGATTTTAAATTAAGTTTAAAATTTAATAAAAAATAATAATTAAATAACATATACAAAATATTGCAAGTTAAAGACAACGAAAAATACTGACTAGAACATGACTGAAAGCACAAAAACGTGCATTATACAACACCAAGCCACAAAGACATACACAGTACGCACATACGCACGCCCTCGCCACCGCACACACATACGCACAGCACACACTCGCGCTCACCCCCACACACCTAATACAAATAATTTCATATAGGCACGCTTGAACACTAAAAACACTGAAAAAACATGGACCAACATCACACCACAGTAACTACTTCAGCCAAACTCGCGCGAAGACACACACACCCACACATACGCACCACACGCAGTGCCACCACACATACATACCACACACACCCTGACACACATACAAAATATACGTGCACATTCACATGCAACCACTCCATACGCACCTAAAACACAAGACTGGTCATGCCCACGTTTGCTCTGAATCAATGCGAATAAGATAAATAAATAAATGAGAATTTGATATCCTTTGCATTGGTCTCTGATGGAGTGAGGCTTCGGCCTTACGAAACAGTGCTGTAAAACATAGTAGTAAGAAAGTGTCAAGATTTTAAACAAAAACCAAAATCTCCACCATGCCCACGTTGTTTTTTCAGAATTTGTTTATAAACAACTTTTGGCAAATAATTTGTGGAGGATCTATAATCTATATCTATATCTATATTCTATATCTATATATATATATATATATAATATATATATATATAGATTAACACATAGTAAAACAGGGATTATTTTACAGTGACATCTTTGGAATTAATATTACGCCCCCACTTCTCGTATTGGTTGAGCACGCTCGAGCGATTGGAAAAGTACATACAAGTGCTGGAAATGCCTCAGTCGTCACCATGGCATGTATATCTACATGTCTACTGGTTAAGACACGACTGTGAAGTCAGATTCGTATTCGTCTGAAGATCGGTACCAGTGATCGTAAGTGAGGGTAATCGTGAAACTCCAAGTAACGTTGCCTTTCCAGAGTCTATACTTTGCCATTTATATATATATATATATTATATATATATATATATATAACATACAAGAAAAAAGAGAAAAAACGCACATTTTTCATGATGGGAGGTGGATACAACCCATAACAATGGATAGTATACCAGAGTAACTACCACTTGACCAGAGTACCAACTCGATGAATTGAAGACAATCAAAAGATCTTATGCTTCTCTGCCGATATGTCATCCTCCAACGTCAGTTTTAATGACTATTCAAGCTTTAATGATTGCTAAACTTTCGGTCAACAAACGGTTAACACAATATTATTAGAGAGTATAACTCTGAGATTTCAAATAGACTCTAAATAGAGATGCATTTCATCGGTCTAAACGAAATGTAAAAAGAATCACATATATATTTTTTTATTCTTTCTTGGTAATGAAAAACCGTTGGTTCCCATACTCCATCTCTGATCGATACCATTTTAATAGGCTGAAAGTTTACAACCAAAAGCACATACCAACTTGGCTCGTTAGTGGCAAATCATTGGCTTGTAACCAATGCTTCATTAAAGTTCTAAGTTCCAATCCATATTGTGGTTTATTTTTTTTGTTCACTCAATCACCCCGTTAATAATTTAAAAATACTTGTTCTAAATCCATTTTATAACTTAAATTTCGTAATTGCTTTCAAATAGTTTCGTCTCTGAGGTCTGATAGAACACCGTTAGCTCTCTAATACCCATCTTCCCCCACCCCCAACACACTTGTTTCCATACACACAGAAAATGCATGCTAGTTAATGCAAAAACGATGTATTATCCAAGTTTAGAAATGAAGTTTATCTTAAACAGTTATTGAATCCTTCAGTAGTTGATCCTTTCTCCTTTGGCTCTTATAATACTTGCTAGTCTTTTTATATTCATACTTTGGCGGCATATCCCCCTTCACATCAACTGCGCCGCAAAGTATATACACGTACGCACATGGTGTCAGTGCTTTTTAGCGTGTATGTATGAGTATATATATGTGCTGAAGTCATTTAATGCTAATTTTTTTGAGTGGAATATTTTTGTAATAAAAAGTTCCTTTTAAAATTGATGAGTTTTTTTTTTTAAATCAACTGAACTCAGGCATGTAATGCCCATAAATATGATTATATTACAACTGGTATATTATCATTTGAGGGATGATTCCATCTTCTTCTCCTGAAAAATCATGTTCTTAACTTAAGCGTTTTTGAGTTATGCGCGTTTTTGTAAAATCTGTACATGATTTTTGACCGTTCGGATACAAATCTTATTTCAAAATTGTGGGAACACTTTGTGCATATTGGTTCCCCCCCTCATTTCAATGTTGCACGAGCACGACACACTTGAGCAATCTCGCACCATAATTATTTCAACACTGATTGGGGTTAAGAAAGTTATATTTACAATGCGTTTCAAGCCTATTATCTCCTTCATACCTGCCAATATTACAGGTGTTCCAAGGACTTATGAACAAGATTGTAAGTATAAATTTTTAACTACTTAGTTCTCCAGGTTGACAAGGATTAATATTTATTAATCTTTTCCTGGATATGGCCAGCGCACCACAAGTGATTAAAAAAAAAAAAACCCCATATGCGCTTGGCTGAATTTGAACCGGCGCCTCCTATTACTGTGACGGCACGCGCTCTAACCAACTGAGCTAACAAGACTGGGTTGGTAGAAGAGGGATATATATCATCTATAGGTGTTAGGTTCGGAAGGTGTTCATCATCTCTTTTCCTAGCGGATAGCATCAGAACGGTATATTTACATATACATTTATATTTGTTTTGAAATTGTTTTACTACTTAGTTCTCCAGGTAGACAAGGAATGAATATTATAATCTTCCCTGGAGATGCCCAGCGCACACAAGTGTTTGAAAAAAAACCCCCAATGCTCTGGCCGTATTCCGAAACCGGCGACCTCCGTATTACTAGTGACGGCGCTCTAACCACCTGAGCCAAAAGACTGGGTTGGCAGAAGAAGCGATCAGATCTTATCTATAGGTGTTAGTTCGGAAGTGTGCATCGCTTTCCTAGCGAAAGGAATCAGAACTGTATATTGTACATATACAATTTATAATTTGTTTTGAAATTTTTAACTATTAGTTTTCTCCAGGTAGACAATGATTAATTTATTAATCTTTCCCTGGAGAGGCCAGCGCACACACGGAGTTTTGACAAAAAAAACCGCCCCATATGCGCTTGGCCGGATTCGAACCGCCGACCTCCGTATACTAGTGACGGCTCTCTAACCAACTGGCCACAAGACTGGGTTGGACGAGAGGCGATAGATATCATTATAGGTTTTAGGTTCGGAAGGTGGTTCATCGGTTCCTAGCGGATAGCATCAGAACGGTTATAGTACAATACAATTTTATATTTTGTTTGTGAAATTTCTTAACTACTTAGTTCTCCAGTAGAACAAGGAGGAATATTTTTACTCTTTCCCTGAGATGGCCAGCGCACGACAAGGTTGAAAAAAAACCCCATAGGCGCTTGGCCGGATTCGAACCGGCTAACCTCCGTATTACTAGTGCAAAGGCTCTCTAAACCAACTAATCCACAAGACTGGGTTGGAAGAAGAGCGATAGATATCATCTATAGGTGTGTTAGCTTCGGAAAGGTGTTCATCGCTTTCCTAGCGAATAGCATCAGAACGGTATATTTTACTATACAATTTATATTTGTTTTGATCGAAGAAAGGGATATTAACTACTTATGTTCTCCAGGTAGACAAGGATTAATTTGTATTAATCTTTCCCTGGAGATGCCAGCGCACACCTTGTAGTATTACGTCCCATAGATACTGTGTAGTACAAAAATCCGGATCGCCGGAATTTTATAACAAAGTTGTGATTTTCTTATAGGAAGGAATTCGATTTTAAGCATTAGCAAATTTCACCCCGTGATTAGTATATGGACAAGCATTATGTCATGCAAAAACACGATTTTTTTTGGGCAATTGAGGGCGGCCCTCCTCAGGAAATCTAAGTCGGCCTTTAACATGACTTCACCAAATTTTACATAGGCCCCTTCACTATATAACCTTTTGACACATTCGACAATTTCCAAACTTTGACCCATGCATAAACCTTACCCAAAATACCTTATTACTGCTTTGTATTTTTGTAAATTAAAATCTGTTGTTTTTGTGGTTTTCTCTGTACACTTCCTTTATGAAAAGGCATTTTTATCCCCAGGAAACGGAAACAATTGTCTTGTATCAAGGTTTAATCGGTGTCAGTACATTTCCCTTGAATAAAAATAAATACACTTTTACCAAGCAGAATAGCATGTACCTCCTTTTATGCTGAGCTATGCGGCACAGGCAAGGCAGTGACATTCAATAATACATAAGAGCCACAGAAGGGGACCAAGTAGATCTATTTAAGTTTTATTTCTAATGGTAACAAGCATGAGTAAACTGAATATAAAATATAATAGTGTCCTCAATTGCTACTTAAGCAGGTGGTAAGGAAATACTTCTACAAACCAGAGGAAAAAATGAATAATTCTATGAATAAAGGAAACAACATGCAAAATAGCTCAAATGGTAAGCGGCTATTATTGTGAAAGGTATAATTGTCCAGGTAGAAAAATTCAAAACTATATTCTGCCAGAAATTAATACTGAGCACCTCAAATAACGTGTTGACACATCATCAATCAAGGTTATTTCATCTCAACATAAAATATACAACAATACTCAATACAATTTAAAAACTTGAAAATACACTATCAATAATATTATTGAAAAGGGATATTAAGCGTGATGTTGTAGTGCCCGGACGGGGATAATCCATACACTATCCCTCAGTACAATCAAAATAACATATCGAAGGACTAACCTACACCTTGAATAACGTCAAGCGCCTCATTAACAGTAACAAAGAATAAACATATTTCATTATTAAAAGACACTGCACTTTGAAAAATAGTGCGCCCTCAGATTTTTCAAAATCGATATTTTTGCCATGGTTGTAAGCTTTTTATATACAAACGCCCTCCCCCGAATGATTAAGACCAAATCAGTGTCTTTATGGTTAAACAGAACGAATTTTATAATTTAGCAGTCGCCGGCGACGTAAATTCAGCAGACGACTAAAATGGCTTTAACACAAGAACACCCACTCCGTATGCATGTTTCTCCACGCTTTGCACACTGTTTGACCGTCTATAACATTGGTGGTTTTAATATCATGAGTACGAGTGAAAAATATTCATGTAATATACACATTTGTTGATTAAAGCTATGGAAAACTTAAAAGTTGGCCTACAAATTACCTGGATATCTTTATCCTCATATCAATGTCCCTATCTGTTTTGAGGTATGTTATTTTTATGTGTAAAATATATCTCTGTTCTTCCAATGGCCTAGACTATCATTTGAGAGCAAATTGAAGAAATTTCATATTTTGTTAAAATGTGCCAGTGCTGCTTTAAGATATATAAATTATTAATACAAGATAGTCTTGGGGTTAAAACAGGACAGGCAGGCATACAAGTATACAATAACACACATACACATACCAATACACACACATACACTGACAGAACGGACATCAAGGACAAAACCGACAGAGAAAGACCGAAAATATTTTAATAGCCAGCCAAATGGATGCAAGAAATGAAAATTAATTATGGAGAACTGTCATTGTTGTAGAGACTGATGAGTTTCTTTTTTAAGTTGGTTCTGCATGTATATGATGGAAAGGACGGATAATTTTTAAGGTGAGTAGGCAGGTTTTTCTATAACATAGGATCTTGGGAGTGTTCATACCAAAAACGGTGTTTGTTCTCTTGATGAAAAAGTCATGACCATGCCTGGTGTTATAATAATTAATAATAATGAAGGTCTATGTATGTTAAAAAAGTCACCAGGAATGAGATCAGCCGGGAGAAGATCATGGTGGAATTGGAATATGAAAGATGCTAACTGTAGTTTACAGATCAGCCAGTCTGCAGCGTTAAACATTCGTCGATTTTCTAACCCGATACAATCGCGATCGTAGTATGTCAACTCTGTGCGAGACAGAAAGTCAGCCCTGTACAACTTGGTTTTTTGCGAAGTAAGATTGTAAGGTGAAGAGAATTATGTGTATTTGACAAATATTTTCATACCAAATTTGACTAATTCCTTTTTTTAGTGATGGATTTAGGTCCAGTTTAATAATTTGTTATTTTTTACAAACTTTTAAAAGTACAAGTTTGTTAACCATTCGCTTAACCGGGCAAAGACTCTGACCAAAAAATTAAGGCCATTTTTGTATAAACCATAATTCAAGCTTTCATTTCATATCGAAATGGCAGGGGACCAGTTTATTTTCTGACCAGAAAACTGTGTTTGCGTTTGAGGTAATTCCAGGTAAAATTTTATCTTGAGACCATTGAGGTACCTCATGATGAAACCAACGCCGCAAAGCTGTAGCCAGGCAGGCCGCAGAGGTCTAGAAAGGCCTTTATTTTACGTTCCCCGTATGCACAGTCAACGTGGATTTTGAATATTAATTAGATTTGCACTAGTGATCTAAAAACCACTCG
>JAMKCH010009648.1:0-29206 GCA_023653785.1 Ophioderma brevispina | reverse complement strand
GATGGCGTCGCCATAAATGATAATTATCTATTCAACCCTATATTATCAAGCTATGGAGTTACTAGATTTACTATAGGATCCAATGAACAAGTGTATGGCACTTGTAACATTAAGTCATACTTCAAATTCAAAATGGAAGGCAAATGCAATAATTTTAAAATATGCCATATAACAGCAAATACCTGCGATAAAAATAGACGAGAAGTACTTAGGTTATGTTGCTAGACACAATTAAATGTATTTCTGATACTTTTAAAATTGTAACATGACGTCAATCAATATGGCAGCCAAAACGGGAACATCTTCAAAATAATTTACAAAATACAAACAAATATTTTACGGTCCGGCCATAAATTGGACCATGGCTACCTGACTATGTGCAAAATCGCCAAATAATTCAGTGCTATTCATCATGCTAACAAATACCGTTAATTTTGGGATTATTTGAAAACAAAATAGGCATACGACAACGTTTAATTTTTGTTGATCATGATTGTTTAGCAGGGTAGTAGAGTATACCCATTGCCATTGTTATATGTAAAACCATATCATAATATCCTGAATATTAGGTTTTTGATATGAAAATTGTGTCGTGAGAATGCAGCAGTGCATTCAATGTGTCAGAAAACGTTCACCCGGCATCGAACATCCCTTAATGGTACCTACATTTGTTAGCTATGTAAATCCTATTGGAATGGATAAAAAGAGATAGCATTAGATAATCACTTATATCTCTGGTTTGCATGGGCGGTTATCATGATTCACTGATCATACACAAGGGACAAGGTAATAATAATATCCACTGCGAAGATGAAATTAAAAAGTATATCTGCTTACATAACCTTTATTAGGACACTGTGTATTTTGGACATTTGTGTAAAATCTTCATTAATAATTTCATATCAAACGCTACAAAATCACTAGATTTGGTTTAGAAGCTTCGGTTAAAGGTATTACAAATATTTGTACAAATATTCGCTTAAAAATAGAACTTAATTGCGCACAGCTGTGCCATGTAAAGTAAACTTACAAGAAACGAATAGAAACTGTGAAGTTATGAGTTATGACATGCTGACTGGGTACATCAGGAAATATGATTTCCCACTTGTGAATTAATCCTTTTAATTCACTTTGTTGACTTTCTGGGAGATGACCTAGTTTCTTGTCTAAATTGGCAAGTATGTCCGAATTTTGCAATTGGACACCATAATCATTCTCTTTGTTTACAGCGCTGTCTTGATCAGCTACTGACTTTGCGATGTCATCATTTGCACACTCACTGGTTGACGCTACACAGGCAGGCTTTAAATAAATAAATACCCATACTTGTCTACATGGAGAACTAAGTAGTTAAAATTTCAGGCAGGTTTTATGTTATCATCTCTTTCTTTATACTCTTTGAGCATATTTATGTGAAATAATTGTCGACTTTTACGTCTACCTGGTGTTTTGTTAAGACTCTTCAACTTAAATAATTTCTGCATGATAGACTTTCCAAAGTAGTAGCTTAAGCCTGCTAATTTGCATAAACAAAATGGCCGCCATTCAAGTTGCTCCATAACTGGTTTCAGCCATACCCTGTCTTGTACAAGGATTATTTTGGTAAAAAAATGTTACAACATGAGATGTTTGATAATGGACAACCAGCAGACGTCAAATACATACATTCTTAATTAAACTTAATTTGCATAAATCCAAAATGGCCGCCATTTTTAGAATAATTTGACTTCAACATTCAAGGTATCATATGGATGAACTTTACACACTAAAGTCTATAATTACACTATTGCACAAATATAACTATAAACATGTATGTATGCAAGACTTCCAAAGTGACAACTTAAGCAAATAAATTTGAATAAGCAAAATGGCCGCCATTGAAAATTGCGCCATAACTAGTTTCGGCTATATCCGGACTCGTAGAAGAAATATTTTGGGTTCAAAACTGCTAAAATGAGGTGTTTGATTAAAAACAACCAAAATGAATTCATGCCCATCTATTTTAATAAACCTTATTTGCATATATCCCAAATAACCGCCATTGTTACCCAACATTTCAGCACTTAAGTTGCTCTTTAATGGTGGCCAGTTTTCAATCATAGGCAGTTAAGTGTTAATCTATTGCACTTGAAATTCATATGTCTAATCCCTAACGACCTTTAAAACCCACCTGACAAAAAAAATCACAGTGTGGACCCTTTCCTTGGGTTAGTGGGAAAATGCTCCTATATCTGACAACAAATAATACTACTACCTCAATTTTCGCGGTGATAATCAGATTTTCCTCTAGGGACGTTAGGGATATAGTTTTAAACCACTTAATTTTCATACAGAATATCTGATGATCCATTCTTGCATTCTTATAGTGTGTTTCAGTAATTATTTCAATATTTTATAGATTACCATTTTGCCAGTCATTAGCAATATCGCTATCAATCTGTTCTTATTACAAGTATTTGCGACCCTAGTCCTCTTGAAGAGTATGCCACCACATGGCTGTTTGGTAGCTTGCAAATAGGATGTTCTTTGTTCAGCTAGGAACGAAGAACTGATGAAGTAGGCGCAAGAATGGACTACCACAAGGGAGTATGCTCGCACCTCTCCTGTTCAACATCACAGTTGTTGAAGAGAGACTCTCCAAAGCTTTGGATGAACCCACTCCTTACTACGAGGAAAACCACCACGTGCAAATCCGTCCAAGACACAGGTGTGTGCTTTCCATCTACGCAACCATGGAGCCAAACGTCAGCTTAAAGTAACCTGGTCTGGAATACCCCTGGAGCACTGCGATAAAAAAAAAAAAAAAAAAAAAATTTGCGACCCTAGTCCTCTTGAAGAGTATGCCACCACATGGCTGTTTGGTAGCTTGCAAATAGGATGTTCTTTGTTCAGCTAGGAGCGAAGAACTGATGAAGTAGGCTCAAGAATGGACTACCACAAGGGAGTATGCTCGCACCTCTCCTGTTCAACATCTATACCAACGACCAACCTAGGAGTGCAGGAACCTGACGTTTTATATATGCAGATGATCTTGGAATTAGTGCACAAGATGCAGACTTCACAGTTGTTGAAGAGAGACTCTCCAAAGCTTTGGATGTACCCACTCCTTACTACGAGGAAACCACCACGTGCAAATCCGTCCAAGACACAGGTGTGTGCTTTCCATCTACGCAACCATGGAGCCAAACGTCAGCTTAAAGTAACCTGGTCTGGAATACCCCTGGAGCACTGCGATAACCCTGTCTACCTAGGAGTTGAACCGCACTCACTCTTTATAAGACCCACATCAAGAAGACGAAGAATAAAGTATGGTCACACAATAACATCAATGGAGAACTTATACATCCCAGCAGGAATTGCTCCACCAGTAGTGTAGCGAGTAGCTGCCAAGTATCTAATATGAAGCACCCTATGTCCGGACAGAGACCTGCTGCCAACCGCCTTAAATCCAGACAGAGTTTCTTGAGCAAAGTCCAACCTCTTGAATCAGTCTCTAAGGAGTTTAAGAGAGTAGCATCTATTGGTATTGAACCTGGTGAGAATCTTCCACCTGGAGCTGACTCCTCCATTGGCTGAATGGCGATGCCTCAACAGATTGAGAACCAGAATTGGCAGATCTAAGGTTTCCTTGCAGAAGGGAGGCTATTTGGAAGTAGATCAGGACACTACCTGTGTTGTGGAATAGCACCACAGGCAATGGAACATCTCTTGGTCTGCCCACTGTTGGAGCAACAATGCCCTGTATGGGAAAGATCAACCCATGCCAATAAACTTGACTCAACATTGAATGCCTCCTGCCGGCTTATCACAAGATGTCTTCGTCCAACACCAACGGAGAACATCCGTCATAGTGTAGCGAGCATGCAAGAGCGTAGCTGCCAAGTATATATCTGATGTGAAGCACTCTATGTCCGGACAGAGACCAGCTGCCAACCGCCTTAAATCCAGATAGAGTTTCTTAAGCAAAGTCCAACCTCTTGAATCAGTCGCTAAGGATCTTAAGAGAGTCGCATTGTGGAAAGAAACACTTGCTATCAACCAAGTAACATCTATTGGTAATGAACGCAATGAGCATCTTCCACCTGGAGCTGACTCCTCATGGGCTGGATGGCAATGCCTCAACAGATTGAGAACCACAATCTATCTGATCTAAGGTTTCTTTGCAGAAGTGGGCTACCTGAAAGCATACCAGGACACTACCTGTGGTTGTGTCAAAGCATAACCATCGACTTTTATGGCTGCTTCGCGCACACTATCAATTTTGTTCTCATCTAGATGTGTTTTGATATCTGGATGTAGACACTGTTGGAACTCTTCAACTGATATCAACTCCCTAAGTTGACCAAAATTTTGCCCGACTTGTTTCGAGAGAAGCCAGTCATCAAACATTTGCTCCTTTACACGGGCAAATTCAACATGGGTCTGGTCATCCTTTTTCTGACAACACCTACATTTTTGTCTATATGCCTCTGACACCAATTCATATGCTTTGAGCACTGCCTGCATGCTTAACCTGACCATAATCACTACATCTGTCTAATGACATGGCCGAATATATTTCTCGGGCTTTACCTATAACACTGACTGTAGCAACAAGGTCCAAGATTCCTTGGGCCATTTCAATAAATTGGCAATTTTCTCAAAGTGTAAGAAGTACTTGTCTACTTCTTGTTCCTGAAATTTTGGAACCAGTCGAATATTATGGTCATTATTGTCTGCCGCTGCACTGATAAATGGACCTTTCTGGGAGGACTGACTGTCGCAATCTTGTAATAATACTCGCATACATTATTTCATAATAAATTAATTATATCCATGGTACGATCATATGGGGTTGACACATCAAGAGCAAAAACCTATCAACCAACTGCTATTCCATGATTAAGGCGAGGACCTATAGTCCCAACTAGACTGACATGCATTTCACGGTCTTTGCTATGATAAACTTGGGGTACTTTCCCATAGTCCCGGTGTGAAAGCAGATATAGTCCGGTGGGAGCCATAGTCCGGGGCTCCATAGACGATAACGGAATAAAGCCTGAAACTAATGTTGCGTAAAGAGTTAACTGAATCGATTGCCCTATTGTTCGCCATTGTTCCCGGACTATGAGTACGCCGGACGTCCGGTCGTTTTAGTGTCCGTCGGACGCTAAGATTTAAATCTGAGAGTCTGACGGATACTAAGTTCTGTGTTTCATTGTCCTAGGACCCCTGGTTTTAAAATGGAGCGTCCCATCGGACTCTTGGTTATAAGTCGTTTTTTGTCCGCCGGACACTACGGTTTAAGTGTCAGAGTCCGTCGGACACCAAGGTTTAAATCTGAGAGTCCGACGGGTACAATGTTTTATGTATCATTGTCCTAGGACTCCTGGTTTTAAATTAGAACGTCCCATAGGACTGTGTGTTATAATTTGTGTTTTGTCCGTCGGACATTTAAGTTTAAATCTGAGAGTCCAACGGATGCCGAGTAATATATTTCATTGTCCTGGGACTCCTGGTTTTGAAATGGAGCGTCCCATAGGACTGTGTGTGATAAGTGGTTTTTGTCCGTCGGACACTAAGGTTTAAGTTTGAGAGTCCGACAGACACTACGGTCAACGTTTCATTGCCCTAGGACTCCTGGTTTTAAAATGGAGCGTCCCATAGGACTGTGTGTAATAAGTTGTTTTTGTCCGTCGGACACTAAGGTTTAAGTTTGAGAGTCCAGGTGGGTGTAAAGTCATATAAGCAAGTAACATTACTTATTTCATTCTTCTGTGAATCCTGCAAGTTCTCAACACTGCCTCCTCAAAAAAAAAAAAAAAAAAAAAAATAGAACGTCCCATAGGACTGTGTGTTATAATTTGTGTTTTGTCCGTCGGACATTTAAGTTTAAATCTGAGAGTCCAACGGATGCCGAGTAATATATTTCATTGTCCTGGGACTCCTGGTTTTAAAATGGAGCGTCCCATAGGACTGTGTGTGATAAGTGGTTTTTGTCCGTCGGACACTAAGGTTTAAGTCTGAGAGTCCGACGGACACTACGTTCAACGTTTCGTTGCCCTAGGACTCCTGATTTTAAAATGGAGCGTCCCATAGGACTGTGTGTAATAAGTGGTTTTTGTCCGTCGGACACTAAGGTTTAAGTTTGAGAGTCCGACGGACACTACGGTCAACGTTTCATTGCCCTAGGACTCCTGGTTTTAAAATGGAGCGTCCCATAGGACTGTGTGTAATAAGTTGTTTTTGTCCGTCGGACACTAAGGTTTAAGTCTGAGAGTCCGACGGACACTACGTTCAACGTTTCATTGAAAAAAAAAAAAAAAAAAAAAATGTTTTATGTATCATTGTCCTAGGACTCCTGGTTTTAAATTAGAACGTCCCATAGGACTGTGTGTTATAATTTGTGTTTTGTCCGTCGGACATTTAAGTTTAAATCTGAGAGTCCAACGGACACGAGTCAACGTTTCATTGCCCTAGGACTCTTGATTTTAAAATGGAGCGTCCCATAGGACTGCGTGTAATAAGTGTTTTTTGTCCGTCGGACACTAAGGTTTAAGTTTGAGAGTCCGACGGACACTACGGTCAACGTTTCATTGCCCTAGGACTCCTGGTTTTAAAATGGAGCGTCCCATAGGACTGTGTGTAATAAGTTGGTTTTGTCCGTCGGACACTAAGGTTTAAGTTTGAGAGTCCAGGTGGGTGTAAAGTCATATAAGCAAGTAACATTACTTATTTCATTCTTCTGTGAATCCTGCAAGTTCTCAACACTGCCTCCTCAAATCTGTGCTTCCGGTATCCCAGGCAATGCGATGCCTAACAAGATCAGTATCAGGTCCTTTAACCAGCATGATTCCACGGGCAACACACTGTTAAAGTCCTCATAATCTGCCTAACCCCTTGACCTCAATTTCCATACTTGATTCAAGTCTCTCGATGCATATTTGTATTACCACAAATCTAGGAGATTCCTGAGCCCCATCCTAGCTAGCTCCTGGCATTTTAGGTAATTTAAACAATTCTAAACAATACATAAAATTAACATAATTAACACATAGGTCAATACTGTAAAAAGAAATAACCGTGCCTTTTATCATGAAATACTGTAAAAAAAGTACAGCATTTGACTGTAATTTTGGAAATACAGCAGAATACTGCAGATTTATGTTCAATTTTCCAGGCTTATGTCCGACTAAATTTAAAGGTGGAACTTTAAATCGAAAATACTGCAAATTTTACAGGAAAATCCTGGCATCCATTCTGCAAACACAACCCGGTAAAATACAGCTTTTACAGGATTGCATTCAAATTTATTGTATATTTTACAGTTTGATGTAATGTATATTACAATAAACTGTAAATTGTACAGTACATGGACCGTAAAAAAATTGTCGATGTCTACTAAATCAGTGATTTTTTGTTTTCTCCACACATTCGACTTTAGGAAATTTTCCTTATTTCCTATTTTGGAGCTTGTTCATCCTAACTGGTTGTATACCCATACTCTCTCAGATTTGAATTCCATAATGGGGGAAGGGTATTATATTGTGTCGCCTGCCGTAAGGCAGGAAGACACACAGGATCACTCTGTCCACTGTTGTTGTCGTGTTTTATGTTGACTGTTGATGATATTGTCTGTTAATGATGTTGTCTGTTGGTGATGTTGTCTGTTGTCTGAAAGGGTTACCTGTAATATCCGCATACTTCGATAGATTTCAACCAAAATTGAGTCATAGGTGCAACATGTGATCCCTCATTTGTAGATGAGGTCAAAGTTCACATACTAAGGTTAAAGGTCATGTGCAGTCAAGTTGTAAGATAGGTTGAAATTGTAAAACTGACCTTAATGAAAAGTTGAAGTTCATTTGGAACCACACTTGGTTTATGGATATTACACGGAAACCATCATTTATGAGATCAAAGGTCACATGTCAAGCTGAAAGGTCATATGAGGCCTATCATTTACAAACCGCGACCGCAGACGATACTAGCGGTCCGAAGAGCGCGATGAATTTTTTTCCTTTGGTATTTTTCCATCATCGTAGCTGATTTTTTAAATATCTAATTCTAGTAACTTAATTACTTGTATAAGATTTAATTGTCTATTTTGTAACTCAATTAGCCAAAATCATCTGGTCCGAGATAGTCTGAACTCATAAGCCTTCCTTGGAGGGTGGACTAATTGCCTGGGTCAGCAGATTTCTCGCCTACCACCTGAATGACTATTGTCCGTTGTGAACTAAATTGTGCACAATTTTTAATTATTTTAGTATTTGTCTTTTTTGTATACTTCATTTTGCAACCATGTGTGTTTTTCGTTTGTACATTACAATTTTATCCATTGTATTTGTATTTGTCGTTTGATAATGATATAATTACTCTTATTTTCTATGTAAAGCGCCTAGATTCATCTGTATTATTATTATTATTTGATTGATTGATTCGTCGGACTTCTATATTTAAACCTTGGTTTTAAATTTTGGTGTCCAACGGACTCTCACACTTAAACAAAGTCCTATGGGACGCTCCATTTTAAAACCAGGAGTCCTAGGACAATGAAACGTTGAACTTAGTGTCCGTCGGACTCTCAGACTTAAACCTTAGTGTCCGACGGACAAACCCAACTTATCACACAAGAATTCGGAAATTGCTTGTTTATATGATTTTACACCCATTATCTTTGTGCATAAATTGTAATTTGAGAAACTTCTTTGAGCTACTTTGTGAACTTCTGTTGACATAATAGTCGGAGAATGTGTGTACTTTGTTCAATATTTCATATAAAATTTTCTCCCAGTGTGTGACCTTTGACCCGTGTATGTGACCTTTGCCCTCAGATTTGTTCTGTTCTCAGGTCGGCTGTCCTTTTCACCAAATGTAGTGGACATAGTGCATTCCTACGTAAATTGACCTCGAAGTGACCTATGACTTTTTGGGTCACTCTGAAACTCTGCAAAAGTCAGGTAGACCTCCTTACCGTCATGTGAAATATCAGCCCCGTATGTCAAAGCATAACGAAACGCAGAGCTGTACAGACAGACTCGCAGACAGGCAGATCTCCTTTTTAGTAGTATAGATATTACATTACATAATGTGTTTTGACAGTTTGGACAGGTATTTTGGAAAAGTGCCCCATTCCAAGAAAAGCGGCTTTGAGAATATCACACAAAGGTTTATTTCCATATGATATAATTAAGTGCATGAAAATGAAAAATGAAAACTGGCCAAATCACATTGGTACAAAGTAACATCAGGAATAACGATGCCATTTTACAGACGCATAAGTGAAATGGCGTTTTTGCCTCAGATCATGTGTTGAGAGCCGTTTATACCATTTTTGTTTGTTTCAAAAGGTAGGGAGACAGCCTTATGAGACTGTTTATCTTGCAATGTTTTAAATATTTACTTCAAATGTGCAAGCTATTATTTTATAGTTTTTTGGTGAGAATTTTGACGGCCATTTTGAAAACCAAAGGACCCAAGCCATATTAAGAAATGACATTGGAAATTTCAAACCAAGATTTAAACTATTCCGTATGATGTCAATAACCACTTGAAAATGAAAAACTTAATCAAACTTCAGAGGCAGCCTGACCTGACTTTCAAAATTAAAAACATAATGGCGACCATAAAAAATATTTAAAGGGTATATTTGTATTTTAATTCGTGCCAAAAGTCGGCAACTGTTGAAAAAACCTGCCAAGATTTTACCTACAAAATTAACAAAAATAACACGGTCTGCTGTACCAATAATTCAAATGTGCATATTTGTATGGCACACAAGGTTTTTAGAATAATTTGCAGGTGTTGAATTAAATAAAAAAAACGTTTACCAAGTTCAATCGGAGTTTTACTCAATTGTGAGTGTTTGCACTCCACATTTTTTTTTTAAATACTGCAAGAAAACGTTCGTCACCCCCCTGGAAAGATGGCATTCTGGAATGTGACCTCAGTTCACCTTTGACCTTGATCCATGACCTTTGACATCATCCACATTTGAAGAAACCCCTATTGCACCTTAACCCCAATTCTGGTGTAAATCGGACTTAAACTTTTCGAAGGAGACGTGAAAAACGAACACCTAACGGAACTGGAACACACACACAAACACACACACATACAGAGATACACATTCGACATGACCTCAGATGACCTTTGACCTTGATCTGTTGACATCATCCACATATGAAGAAATCCCTACTGCACCTTAAACCCAAGTCTGGTTTAAATCGGACTTAAGCTTTTTCGAAGGAGACTTCAATCGCAAACCCCACCTCAGCTTTTCAGGTGAGGGGGTAAAAAAGTAACCATTAAAAAAGAATGGAATATTTGCATGAGAAATATGTCATCCAGATCGTTTTCATATTTTGTATGATGGCCATTTTAATTTCGAATTTTAGAAACCTCAAAAATGAGCTTCGAACACAATGTTTTGAATCCAGTATTCTCAAATTATCATAAAGGACTCCTTTTTCACTTGTCAAAGAAAGCTTATTTTGATAGCCACGTTAAAAGGCAATGTAATTTCATAATGACACTTAAAGTGACAGGAGGAGATTATTTTAGGATATGAATTTCTCTCAAATTTCATTGGTTCAAAAGAAAACCGCAAACCTTGTTTTGAACTTGCCTGCTATCGTAATCGTTCCCCATAGAAAACCATGCTTTGACTTTCTGTCGTGCACGACAGAAACTACTAAATCATCATCTTATTACATAAAGAGGGCGTATTCGGCTTATTCACTTCAGGTGTGATCTAATACATTGGTAAGCATTCCAAATATGTAAAAAACCTAGGTTCGAGAAAAATTGCGGGCGCTTCTTCCTGGAAATCTCCTCATGTCTCTTTAATGATAAAAGTAATAATTATAAAATTCGCAAATCAGAAAGGAATTAAGAATCAATATAAACATACACAGGGCAAAAAAATCAAAATTATTTTACTAAATTTGTCAAAGCACATTGAAGTGAAAGTAGCGCCATGATGGGAATTCGAACCCACCATACCCATAAATAACACAATACACAGCTATTCTACACTACACTTACTTTGTAGTCTGAAGGTCTAACCGCTGTACCACGCAGGACTGCTCGAAATCGGCGTGCATTTTAATTCATTAAATGTCTTCGTCTGGTAGTGTTTCTATATTATATATTTATAAATATATTAAGGGCATAGGACTTCATGTCACAGCAATACAGAGTCCTAGGACCTGGGAACGCTCAATTTCGTGATAGCTGTAATGAATCTGAGTGTCCCCCCCAAATAGAGTGTCCTAGTCATATACATTAATTTGTTTCAGATACAGTATAACTTCATCAATATCTTCAGCAATAATCTGTATAGGACAGCTAATATCAGATAATGAGTGTCCATAGGACATCAGGTTGCAGTGAGTGAGTGTCCTACAGACCGTAGGTTACAAAGACCGATGGTCCCTCGGACAACGGGTTATAGAGAGCGAGTGTCCGACGGACGGAACATTATAGAGAGCGAGTGTCCGACGGACAGTAGGTTTCAGAGACTGGGTGTCCGCAAGACAGACAGCAGGTTTCAGAGACTGGGCGTCCGTAGGACGCCCAGTCTCTGAAACCTGCTTTTGATAGGTAGGACACTCAGTTTCTTTACAAGGGCAGCTTTTAATGCAGTTCAAACAAGTAGCAGAGCAATGGTGAGTACTGGTTGGCTAAGGCATGTGTTGCTGGCCTGATCTTTGACCCACTTGACTCCTCTGGTCAAGCAGTCAAACCTTGAGAATGGCACCTCCTGTGTAAAAAGTCATGTCGGACCCCATATAATCAGCTATTTGCATCATCATGACTCTCTGCTCATCTCAATCAGTCTCATATCCTTGTCGCAGAACAGTGCCTATGTCATCCTCATATGCCATGAACACAACCCTCTTTTCCTTATAAGCTCTCATACCTGGGAGATGCATGAGGATCCGATCCTTTTGATACGTACTATTTAGTCTTGAAGTAACAACAACAACAAGCTGATCCAACAGCTCTGTATGCTTGGTAAGATCAGCAAGCCTGAACCCATGTCTTCATCTTGTCTGCTCTTCTCAATGTAGGATATCAGCACAGCTAATGCAACGCCTTTTTATGTTTGTTCACTTATGGTTCCTCTCTCCTGTTGGACCATTCCACATGTTCTGTTGTACAGATTGATAAGGCCTCTTGTGTGATATTTTGCTAAAATGGCAACAAGATCTCCTGCACTTAATTTCATGAGAAAGCTCCTGATCTTGGAGTTCATGTGCACATTTCTGCACACGGATATCTACTTGAAATATGGATGCCTTATGGAGTTTCTCTTTGGTTTATGGTTTTGAACAAAAAAAGGCACACAGGCATTTTGCTCTCTATAGTCAGGTAGCCATGGTCCAACTTATGGCCTGACCGTAAAATTGAGTATGGACACAATTTTTCTGCTGAAAATGATAGATAAGGGTGTGTAGAATAAGAATCTGCCGGGTGCCACATGGGCATCCTTGAGCATTTTGAGAATTCCAAGATGGCGTCGCCATAAATGATCATTATCTATTCAATATGGCATATTTTAAAAATATTGGATTTGGCTTCCATTTTTAATTTGAAGTATGACTTAATGTTACAAGTGCCATACACTTGTTCATTGGATCCTATAGTATATCTAGTAACTCCATAGTTTGATAATATAGGGTTGAATTGTTATATAGCCTCCATTTTTCTGATTAAACTTTTAAAAATATTATTTTCTCAATTTTATTTGAGAAAAGATTTCTCATGGGAAAAGTACTTTGTTTATGATAAAAAAAGAGAGCAGGGTATTTCCCTAGTTTGTTTTTGCTAAGTGCACCTGTTTAGATTGCACAATAGGGGAAGTGGGGAATTCCCCAATAAAGGTATACTTAGAAACTGAGTCAACTTGCTTATGCTTTGAGATCAAAACATTGTAAGATCAGGGAATTCCCCCACAAAATTATATTATGGAAAGTGATGTGATTCAGATGAAGTAATTTATGTGGATTTCAATTGGTCAGCTTGTGCAAGGTTATGTTTATGCAGGATTCTGTAGGTAATATCTATTTTCAGACTGGGGAACTTTATGAAATATTGTGTATATATGAAGGAGAACTTGGCCAGATGATGGGTCAGCAGTTGTAATCAGCTATACAGTATGGTTATAGCTAGTTTTATCTACCATAATGGTAGATTTATGCTCCACACAGTACCAGGATTTATTATATTTTCAATTCCATGTGAGCAGAGTGCTGTAATTATTCTACTGTCGTCTTTGAAGCCGAAAGTGCTGGGAATCAAAATAGGATTCCAAATTGTGGACAGATAGAAATCGTGGTGATTACCTTGGACTGATATACTGTGGAATATTAGTGTCGTCGAGGGACTTATGTAACCTTGTCGTCTTGAACTGCTGGACAAAAGTTATCTTCAGGACTGAGAAGATTCCAATGGAATATTACCTGAGGATTTATATTTGTGACTTTGCATGCTGTCATTTTGAAGTCATCGCTGTGAGGACATATCATCGTTGAACTGCAACGCCTCTTTTGGACATTAATTTAAGTATCAGTTATATAAATTGTGTGTAATTTTACTATATATGTAATGTTGTTTTGGACATACCAAATTCTTGAACAATTACAAATCATTAAAATCTGTTATATTATATAAAATTCAGATCACTTGTGCACAAGGCTCATTTATTTGTGTTTGAAAGGTATTTCTGACCTTTGACGTCTACGAGACGTCATAACAGAATAGATAATTATCATTTATGGCGACGCCATCTTTGATTTCTCAAAATGCTCAAGGATGCCCAGGTTAAAAAATGAAGGTTCTACCTGACTACTAGATAGGTATGGAGGTATGTACTTCTCCGATGTTGCTTCTTGTGAAAACCAACAAGTTTTTGATTCTCTAGTGGATTTACGCTTCTGCTCTAGTATACTTTTACCAAACTTTTAGCATGATTTATGCCACTTTGTTCATTGAATGTGGACTCAATTCCATTTCCATGGTCTAAGTGTGCAATATCTATTTGTATTGGTATACAGCGGAGTTAATTAATTGAAGGGTATTTTCAGCTGTAGTTTTATAACCTGTGGATTGGAGAAGGCATTTATTAGTCCCAAGGAAAGTGATGGAGTGGGCGATGAGGAAGAGAGGTATACCAGAGGCAATGATTAGAGCGGTGATGAGTAAAGACAAGAGTAAGAATGGGTCTGAGTTGTCTGAGGAGTTTCAGGCGAAGGTGGGTGTGCATCAAGGTTCTGAACTGTCGCTCTTGATATTTGCAATTGTAATTGATGTGGTTATGGAGAGTGCAAGTGATGGTTGATGAACGAGATGTATGCTGATGATTTGCATTGGTTTTGATGAGTGTGACAATGGAGGGACGGAAGGGAATGTTTAAGAAATGGAAGAAGGCTTTTGAGAGTATGGATCTGAAGGAAAATCTTGGGAAGACAAAAGTGATGGTGAGTAGGGTGGAAGGGGATGTGTCATGCTTAAGGTAGACCCATGTGGTATATGCAGTAAGAGGGTAAAAGCAAAGGTGGAATCGGTAAAGGCAATCTCGTACCTGGGGGATAGAGTCAATGTAAATGGTGGATGTGAGGCGGCTTTGACAGCTAGAGTAAGGTTGTATATCAAGTTAATTTTGATAGGATTTTTTTTATGTTGCTCTTTCGTGTGTGCTGAGGAAGATTGGTCAGGAAAAAATCATTCTTGCAAGAGCTTTGCTCAGATTTTTGTCAGTAAAATTCTTCTGCTCAGATGCTTTGCTCAGGAAAAAATCATTCTTGCAGAAGTTTTGCTAAGATTTTTGTCAGTACCATTTAATTTGCTCAGGAATTTTGCAATAAATAAAAGGATGGATAAATCAGAAAATCAGCAAACTCCAGCAGAACCAATTCCAAAAATGGAAGAATCCCAAAAGCAAAAAAAAGCAAAAACGGAAGAACCAATCCCCGTAAAAGCAAAACCACCAACGAAAGTGACTGCAACACAGTCAAAAAAAGTAAAGAATCCAAAAAAAAAGTGACGGCTGGAAAGGCGTTGGCTGCTAAAAACAAAGAACGACTCGCAAAGCTAAAAGCTTTTGAAGAATCTCAGAAAGCTGAAGCGAAGGTGGAACAAGCGCATCCACGAAATCTTGAAAAATCTCAATCAGAGCCCGAGGTGGTAAAAAATGATGCTTGGTCAACCTCTGTTCCTCTTCTTGTTGGAGGGTTTGTTATTGTTGGTGGATTAACTGCAATTGGATATCAAAAATGGGCAGCTTCAGCTTCACATCCCGGTCCACGTCCACGTCCAAGTCCAAGTCCAAGTCCAGCTCAACACCCCAAAGAAAAAAAATCTATTCGATGATTTCTAGTATAAATAAAAAGAAAAATGGCAGGTAATCCAAACGTGAACATGCTCGTAAATCCAGCATACAAAGCGGGAACAATAAACTTGTTTATTATGAGCAATGCTTGGCTGATGAAGCGGTTTTTGAAAACAAAGCCGGCAAATCTAAGTCAGATGTTGAAGATATCGGAAAATTGACGTTGAGTGTCTTTTCAGCAACTTGGATAAGAGACTATGCTGTAAAACAAGGATAGTTGCCTGATGAAATAATCACAGGTAACTGTAACACAACATAAAAAAAATCTTGAGATTTAGTTTCTCGGGATTTTATTTTGCTGAAAATAAAGAAGAATGGCAGGAGCTATAGTGATGATGATTGGTGGAGCAGCTCTTGCTAACGCGCTAGCTTTTACAGAAAGCAATTTTTTATTCAGTTCGATGGCATCCTCCGCGGAACGACGAAGACATGATCTTGCTTTGGAACAATTGAGTAGGGATAGAGATGAATGGAATCAAGCTAGACTTCAGAGAATTGACTACATCAACGAGCAGTTGAAGCGGCAGGATCATACAGAAAGAACGTTTGAGGATGTTGATGAAGCGATGAGACAGTATTACAATATCACGGGAATTCGGTTGGATGATCTACAGGAAAAACCTCAGCTGAAGGATTACTTGGATGAAGATCAGACTGAGTCGATCGAAAAATCGAATAGGTGTTGCATTGATCGGGACTCTAGGCGTGGGCTATTTGGCTTACAGATATTTGTAATCGGACCAATCCCAGTAAGTTTCCATGGGCTTTTGTTTGCTAGGTTGTCTAAATGTATGTGATTTGTAAAAATCCCATTCGGGTTCTTCATCAATGTGGTCTGAATCCTCTACTCCACAGTCTTCACATACATACATACACACTCATCTTTGGACATTTTTTCACCACCACTATGGCACTTTCTGACCATATTTTTTTACAAGAAAAAAGATAAATTTCCCACGCTCCTGGGATGTCCTCTCGAGCCGCCCAATGGGTAAATTCTAAAAAATCGACGTTCTCACAGAAAAAATAAAGCAAGCCAACCAATTTTCAAGTGAATTTCACAAGGATTATACAAAGCGCATGCGCAGCCTTGAATCAATAAAGAATTTTGAATATGATCGAACATTGCTTCCATGGTAAGAGGTGGTTTTGCTTCTTGCAAGGAGGTTCTTCGAACAGACGTTTGATACCATTATTACACTTGTCCAAAACAGGCTTTTCGCATGGTTTTGTTCGTAGTCTGGTTTTTCTTTTACACAATTTGCAAAAGCATTTGTTGTATTTTTTGGTGTGCAGGTCATTGTTTCCATGCTGAAAGGTGGTTTTGCTTCTTGTGTGGAGGGTCTTTGAACAGACGTTTAATGCCATTGTTACACCTGTCCAAAACAGACTTTTCACATGGTTTTGCTCGAAGTTTTGTTATCCTTTTGCACAATTTACAAAAGCATTTTTTGTATTTTTTGGTGCAAATCATTTTTTTTTTGGTGCAGATCATTTTTATAAAAAAAAAATCCCGGCTAGAGTTTTTCCAGCTGGGATTTTTTTGTGTGTGTTGGTGTTTTTATTTCATGGGTTTCACCTTCTTGGACACCTTCTTGGACACCATCTTGGGTTTCACTAGAACAAAGTCGTAGTAATCGTATCCATTTTTGCTTTTGCGCATACCTTTAGGTTTAAGTAAAGAGGAGGATCTTGAGTTTCTAGTTTATTGGTTAGAATCGAAGTAGCCCAAACTTGTTCACCTCCAGATAGAATAATGATATAGGATTCTCCATTGGAAGTTGGAATGTATTTAATGTCTGTAATCTTTGTATACTGCATTGACTCTAGATCTTGAATTTGAGAATTCTTCTTGGAATTCCTGGTTGGCCGTTCCTCGCAGAGGTTGAGAACTCCTCGGCTGAAATTTCAAATTTTGCGCTGCCTTTTTTAATTTTTTAATATATGGGATTTTTTTTAAATCAAAAAAAAATTGTGGAGAATTGGGGGGGGTATATGATCAGTCTAACATGAAGTTATTGATAATGAGATATCTAGAGGGTTGTTTTCCAGGAATTTCGTTAGTTATATGAGTATTTGGGGGTGGGAGGGGATGTAGAGGGGATTTCGGTGGTTGTCTGTGAATTATTGATTTTTGGAGTGTTTTTTGTGCACAGACACCAACAAATGTCTAAAAGTCCGTTTATATACCTACTACCGGGTCGTTAAAGTGTGTACTAGTTGTTGTAAGTGTTAGTAGCCTAAAATACACCCGTAGATTCCGTTCTGTTTCGGGTTCGGCTGTGGCCTCCGACCTACGCAGGAGCCAGGAGTTTGACCTACATACTTCAACCTCCTGATTCGGAAAGACCAGAACCCATGTAAAAACCATGAAGTGATTCGCTACGTCCTCTGACCCTCAAAGACTCGAAGCTCGCTATTTTCATCTGTCGCCTCTGAGAAGCCATTGACACTACCATGAACCGTTCATCAAAGATTCCGCGAGACTGATGACAGGACATTACTCAGCACGCTGACGTGAAACGGAGGTTGGAGTTTTGTTTGACTAACACCTACTTCATATTTGAAGGCGACCTATACTCCCAAACTGATGGGCAAACGATGGGTTCTCTCGTTACCCCACCACTGGCTAACCTGTTTATGGAGTCCTTTGAGCAGGAAGCCCTTCTGACTGCACCTAATACACCGCGCATATGGACACGTTATGTGGACGACAATTTTGAGACCATTTACCGTCTTTCTTTGACCACCTCAACAGTCATCAAATTCAATCGTGAAGAGGAGACCAACGGACAGATTGCATTCCTCGATGTTTTGGTTAAGGTGAAACCTGACCTTATTCTTGACACGACTGTCTATCGCAAATTAAGAAGACCCACACCTACCAATACTGTGCCTGTGAATCTGATCACCATGCACTTCAGGCAAATGTAAATTTTCTGTGAATGCAAGAAGCTTGGCAACTGTCAAAATAAGTGGACTTTAAAATTAAAGATGATTCAGCTGGCCAAAGTGATCAAGAAGAAACTGATGAAGAAGAAACTGAGAAATAATTTTCCAAAATAGTTGTTTTCTAATTCGTGTTATTCGTGATATTTTACTTTGCAAAATTGGCACAACCTTCTTATGTCAGCGTGTGCTTTATTTTTGTTTTGAAGTGTTTCCCAAGAGTAGTTCCTTATCAGAACATCTAACAATATTATGTGGATATGTTATGCATCGCACTATCTTCAGACTTGATGAACAAGTTGTCAATTAAGACTACATTACCATCTAAACTTGTGTTTTGCCCACTTTAGATTACCCTTTTATGAAATAATCTCCATCATTATATTTGAATCAGTAGGTCTTCAGGATGTAGAAACAGCCAAAAAAATTGTGCGGACGCTATTTTGGGTTTTTAGTTTTGGCCCCAGACTATCTTCACAAGGCGAATTTGAAGTCTGATTTGGTCTCAGGTACAGTCATAGTTGGAGTAAGCCTGAACTTCCAGTCAAAGGCGTTTCAATGTTATTAGGGAATGATTTGGCAGGCGGAAAGTACATCCTGAACCAATTGTTACTCACAATCCCTGCACAGAAATGGACAGTGTTGATAGGAATAGTGCAGTTTATCCAGCCTGTGCAGTTACTAGGAGTATGGCTAGGAAAGCCAAGCTTGAAACAAGATTAGTAATAGGAAGGAGGTTGACCTTGTCCCTAATTTAGATTTAGAGGACACGTTCATGACAGAATTAGAGGAACCAGGCCAACTTCTCTCTTCAGGGGAGACAGATTCTCCAAAACAAGAGTCAAGCCCTGAGCAAGTGCATAGTGGGGATAATGATGATGATCCCTTGATTCATAGCGAGTTAGTTCTTGAACAGGAAAATGATCCTGCACTCAAGAATCTTAGTCAAAGGGCAGTAAACCCTGCAGGAGTCTGAGGGGTCTGTGTGTTTTTACAAACAATGGTGTGCTGATGAGTAAATGGGGGCCACCTGATGCTCCTGCAAATGATGAGTGGAAAGTTGTTCTTCAGGTAGTTGTTCCAAAGGTGTATCATAGCGAAGTCATCAGCATTGCTCATAATAGTCCCATGGCAGGACATTTAGGAGTCAAGAAGACACATGATAGGATTTTGAACCACCTTTGGTGGCCTACACTTCGAAAGGATGTTTCTGAATACTGTAGGTCTTGTCACACTTGTCAAGTTGTGGGCAAGCCTAATCAAAAATTCCCGTCAGCTCCTCTGAAGCCAATACCGGCATTCGGAGAGCCATTTAGTAGAGTCATAGTTGACTGTGTAGGACCTCTTCCTAGGACTAAGTCGGGTAATCAGTACCTACTGACTTTACCAGGTTTCCTGAAGCCATACCCTTAAACCAAAGTTACGCTAACACTAATCCCAATCCCTAAACCTAACCCAGCGTACAGTCAATGACTGTACATAGGCTTGAAAGGTATTGGAATCCAGAGACTTCTGACATAAACGGGGACATAAATCCTAAAAACATATCGTGACACCAAAGTACGTTAACACTAATCCCAATCCCTAAATTTTAACCGAACTCAGCGTACTGTTACACACTGTGCATAGACTTGAAAGGTATCGGAGACAAAAATCAAATGTGAATGAAACCTACATGTTGTTTTTAGCTTACTCACTTACAGGAAACGTTACTACAACAATTTCCGACAAAACGGGGTGTAGTTGTTTATAAATTTCGAACAACCAAACGCGTGGAATAAACAGTCTAAAGTCTACATTGAGTATTCAGAAGAGATTAATATCATGCTGACTCTCTGCTAGATGCAGCTAACTATCTATTCAATTCAATTCAATTTTATTCAGCATAACATATCGAACGTGACAGAAATGTAAAATACAGTATAATATATAATAATACATTACGTATCAATTGTAGACTGTATTAAGATAAACTGGTGAGGTATATGATATGATATGCTAGGACCAGTAATGGACAACCCGATAGGGCTTATGGTTATTACTGGCCCTGAAACTTTTATTCAAACAATAAGGTATAACACAGGACATTACCAAATTATCTTTAAGATTTAAACAGTACCAACATTGTAGCTCTAGGGGATGTGGATTTTTATCCAATAATGTTGAGTATCAATAATGGGTACTCCATCAATTTGATATTAAATTGGGTATTAACTAATATTATATCTGGGTATGTCTTGAGTGTTCTAACTTCGCACACCAATATCATCCAAGTGCAATAAAACAGCAATCTTCTGCATTTGCAGTGCACAAATTTGGTGAAATTAAAATATGTCAACTTTATAACATAACATGCTTTGTAGCAAACACCTGTATAAGCCTTGAATGTATGTAATAAAGTCGACTGGATCTACCTTACAAAAATGATTCCTCATATATTTAATATGTAGCTCTAATACAATATCTCAAAAAAGAGTGAAATGATATTCAAATGAGGGCCCACGTTTAATACCTGCTACGACCCTGGTTTTAGTCGTCTAGGGAAGTGGGTGGTTACCGTTCCCCTTCTAGTTTTTCTTCTGGCCTGCTAAAACCCCCTTTTCTGGTGCCACGTTATTAATGAAAATTGGTTCAATTTACGCTCCTTTTTCAATGGAAAAAATACCCAATCCTCCAGGTTAGGGTAAGGACAAGGGTGATCCCAAGTAATGGTGCGGGATGGCACCACCCCTCTGTAGCGGAAGTACCAACACGCCCTAGTACGACGCAGCCATATTCAAAGACACCTGATTTTGGTACCACTGGATAGCTATCACGGTGCTCCTCTTTCATTGATACCAAAATGACGTCATCAAAAGTTTGCATATCACAATGTCAATTTCCATAGACACCCGTTTTTTTAAAAGAGGGGGAATTGAGTGTTTTACAAAAACAGCAGGAATATCCGATTTTCACATTTTTGTATGCGCATGAAAGGTGAGCGATTACTGCTAACATCTTGATAATATTAAATATCACGTTTTAAATAGCTTTTTTTTCGCCTCTGTGTTGTGTTTACAACAAAAATGAGGATTAACACTTAGTGACCAAGGGGGTTCCTATGGACCCCATGAATTGTTTTCGTCGATTTTGGTTGTTATTGGTCTTACTTTTAAATACACTTCTTTCCATACCCAAACCTTTCAAAATCGCCCAAGCCGTTAATGAGTTCAAGTAATGGGGTCACATGGACCCCCATCCACCCCCGGACCCCCCCCGCCCCGCCCTAACGGAATTCGTCTGAGAATATCTTTAAAATCAAAGAACCATAGCTATTTTTTTCCTGATGTATTATGCACACAGACATGTAAGTAAACAACTATTGGTAAAATTTAAAAAAAAATAACCCTTAACGTGCGAAAACAATTCACACAGCGTGGACGTTGTCTAAAACTGTTTATTGTAAAAACTCTATGAAATATAAACGCATTTTCCAACACCCGTAAAATACCGGATGACCTAAAACTACGTTTTGTGTCAACATAATGCCCCCCCCCCCCCCCCGCCCGAGCACTACGGGAATGAAAAAAAATACAATTTTTGGACCGTTGTATTGGTAATTGGCGAGTAAACTTATACCGGTATGAATGGTAAAGCTAGAACTTTCTATGTGTTGCATATCAGAAGTAGGCCTAATTTTGTAATTAGAACATATCGCTACTGTGTGCAAAACTCCAGTAAAATAAGTAAAGAAAGTAAAAGAGATAAGTAAAGATCAATCATTTAATTAGAAAAAAAACTTGGTCAGTTGGGGAATTCATGAGATTTCTGTTTTGAAAAGCTTGAACAATACTTTTTTAATATGTATAAATACTTGTGCATAAATGTTTATCCAAGACTGAAATGGGAGCGCTTTAGGGTAAAGAAAAAACAGATTGTTTTAAGGTAAAGTGAAAGGTAAGAGGTCAGTGCACCTTCACGCTTTGCGTTACAATGTCCCATCATCACTCATACATTTACAAACTTATTGGTATATACTACAGTTGTCACCTTATAATGCTAAATAATTATATTACTTTACTTATTTATATCGTTTATTTGCTATTTAGCTTTTGTAATCCTATGTAATTGTATATTGCTTCTGTGAATGAATAAATTTAATTGATTGATTTAAAGGTTTTAATTTGGGGTGCAACTCTATATGAACTGGTGTTTCAGAAAAAGTGGCGAGAACCTAACAAGCGTTGAAGTAATAGTTAATGCACATTTTATTTTTTTCACACGGAATGTTTTGTGGACAATTTAATCTATACTTATTTAAAATGTTCATATTTCATATCTAAGCAATCTAACGCTAAAAATTCCTTTTCCTGAATTTGTGCAATTACACTTCAAATAATGGATGGTGTGAATTAAATCTTTTACTAGAAGTTCTAACTTCTCGGTTTAGTGCAGAAAATGACGTAAAAATTTGGTATTTTCCTTTGATCTAGAAGTTGACCAATCTAATCATTTTGAGGGAGATTGCCGGTAAATATTCGTTTATTTATACTGCTTGTATTAGCATCCAATAATTTCCAACCGTAGATAACAATACTCATGACAGTTCTTATGCTCAACCTGGATGACACTTGCAACCAGAATTTGATCAAAAAAGATGGTGACTGGTGTGATGTAGTCATTGTTAGCATCGAACACCTGTTAAAAAAAGAAATGGAAGTACACACATGGGCGAAAAAATATTACATCATGCAGAAAAATAAATCATAATCACAAATTGATTTCAAATTGTAATTTCTTGACAACATTACGACGTATTAAATGCCAAAGTTATATTTTTTCGAACAGATCTTCAGACCCAAGAGTGCATAAAAGTTTGATTTCATTGTCACTATAACGAATTAAAATAGATGGCGAACGCGAACGATATAATAATAACTTGTCAATTGTACATCAGGAATACAAACATATGAACGCCGAAATGGCCTCCAAATACAAACACAGGAACGCCGAAAATGTCCTCAAAATAGCCGCTAAATGAATTGTTAGGATTTATAAAATGTTGACCGTAGAAAAGGGGAGCAGTTTTATGGGCCGAAAATGTGAGAACGTGGATGAGCACATGAATCACTGTTAGACTCGAAATTGAAATGACTGAAAAAGATCACGTGATAACTTTTAAAAACAACTTTTCAATCACACCTTCGACATTATAGTGTCTGTCATGAAGTGTAGATGAGTATCTAGACACGATTTGCAAAAAAAAAAAAAAAAACGCGATTTATAATTCTAATATCGCCAAAGAATAGTTTCTTATAATACCACCCATTTAAGATCGGCAATCCTCTTAAGTTTCTTCAATTATAAAAAGATTTGTTTTAGAATTTTGGAAGTGTTTCTCTTATAAAGGCCACACAGACCAATCACGATTGCATCTCAATTTGATGAACGATGGACACGGCGCACCAAGACGCAATACAAGGGTGAGTCAGAGAAAAAGTAACCCCAAATGAGGGATTTTTTTTTATGCAGAAATATTCAACGGACATTTATAACTTATTAGCTAGGCCTGTTTAATCAGCTTTCACATAATTTTAATTTTTAAAGATTTTTATTTTTTTTATTTTTAAAGGATACAGTATTTTTGTGAAAGGTATCAAATTTTTACTTTCTTCCCGCGAACAAATTACAAACACTTACTTCACTGTAAACACATATAACTCATTACTAAGGGTGAGGGCTTCAGACTAAATTTAAACGGGTTGATTTCTTGGCGCGTATTCAAATACTACTACGCAGGGCATGCGTTGAATGATAATGTATAATACTTAAGAATTTAATGAAATTAAACAGGATAATTGAGAAATGGGAAATTTTTAATGCTTTATCTGTCAATCCAGCCAGGTCCCAGCCCTCATACATCATGTCTTGTGAAAGTTTTACTAACGAATTGAAATCAAGCAATTTGAAAAGAATGCTGGCAAATCGTTGCTTGAAGTCGCAAAATTTTTAATTATATTATTTTGTCACTGGTTTTCATTTTACCAAATCTTACCCATGATGTAAGCAAGGCATTTTCATTTGGGGAGGGGCCGAGGCCGATGGGAACCATTTAACATTTGTGGCATCATCACTAAAACACAGTTGCACAGGTGAACACGGTAACCTGTCAATACTATTAATATTGTTTTTCCTGATCTCTATTGGGTCCAGGAGGGAGGCCAATATTTTGAGTGCGGATCCACCCTTACCCCTCCCCACTGCCCTCACCCCAGACTGATTTACGTCCACTGGTGTTCCCTGATTTCTTCCAAATGTGTAATTAACGGAAGATCTGCTGCAAATCCCCAGCTTTTGGTTTACTCTAGCGTTACTGTTCGTCTTTCACATTTTGGGTACTTTCACACGGCGGCAGCTTTTAATGCCGTTTAATCAATTGTTAAACTGCGTAATTTTTTTATATGAGGCTCACAAACAAGAATGGATTACAAAAGAAATAAATGATGCAAATAGGTTTTCCATTAAAAATCGCTCAATTTGTGTTGTACACTTTTTGGACTCACCACCCCTGTATAACGTCAGCCACTTATGCAAAGGTCTCGCTATTTTTCGATTTGGTATGTGGGTCGAGTAGAAAAATCCAAAAGTTACCAGGTTTCGGGACATATGTGTGGATCTACACCTGGGTGGATGAAGAAACAGAAGTGGTGCAATTTTCTTTTTATGGCCAAAACACGGTCAAAATTGCCGGACGCCATTAGGTAAACAATCATAGAATGGTGAGTATTTATTCCGACTTCATATTGAATGTATTACTATGAATTCCCCCACTAATATATAGCTATATATTCAAGAAATGTGAATGTTGGAATCTCAGGGGTTTAATTTTGATCTGGACCCCAGACAGGATCAAAAGGGGTAAAATTGACGCAAATTCAGTAAAAATCATAGAATGGTGATTCCAACTTCATCTTAATGTACTTTTTTAATTTCCCCACTATATTGCTGTACATTCCAGACGAATTGAATGTTGGAATCTGGGGTTTTTTGACCCCCCAGAAAGGGCCCTAAAGGGAGTCAAGTTGACCCAAATATGGTCACAATCATAGAATGGTTATGTATCATTCCATCTTAATTTGAAATTTAAATTATAATTAAAAATCACACTATAATAGCTGTAGATTGAAGAATTTGAATGTTGGAATCTGGGGTTATTTTTTGACCCCAGACGGAGGAAAAAAGGGGTCCAAAGATGATCTCCAAATATAGTAAAACTCATAGAATGGTGATTTATTTATTTTGACTTCATATTAAAAATGTACTATTAAAATCCCCCCCACTAAATAGCTGTATATTCAAGAATGAATTGAATGTTGGAATCTGGGGCCCAAAAGGGGTCAAATGACACAAAATATGGTAAAACTCAAATGTGAATGTATTTATATTCCGCCTCTTAATTTAAAATGTATTGCAAATTTTGGATATAATGGTCAAATTACAACCTAATTTGTGTCAAAAATTATTACGGCAATTAATGCCAATGTTTACATATCTGCATTCTTGCTCTGTGTTAAAATTTGTACTAATGCGCAAGAATATCATGCTTGTAACCAGGGGAGGGCGGTGAGGGATGTGACGCTTTCCATTCCAAAGTTCCCAGAACCCCTAAACGGCCAAAAATCGATTTTCGGAGCGAATATGTAGTAAAGAAGTCCACTTTTGCCAGAATTTTGGCTCCTTTGTAATTTTGGGGGACCAAATTTGCCGCCCCTTTGTAATTTTTTTTGGCGAAGTCCCCTTCCTTGAAAAAAATTGCCCCTCTCCTATTTTAGTGTTCTTTTACCTACATTCTCAATGAAAAACTTTGAAAAGGGATCAAAATGTTCCAACCCGAATTGGTCAAAATTTAAAAACCAATAGCCACAAGTTCAGTCTTTTTTCCTGATACTAGGTAAACCAATCCGTTAGGAAGAAACATAGTAAGAGGTCGGTCGAATGAAAGCTATCCTAAAAATGTTTTTAAATCGATCTTTTTGGGTTTATTTCTTTCCTGCCCTGAAAATGAATCACAACTGTTTTAAAACTTAACGTTATGTTAAATATAATATGAAAGTCGTTGTCTCCAGAGCACGAAGATCGCCCTAATAACCGGGCCTGTGTGGAAAACATCTTACTGTAATGGTGCAGAAACATTGACATGAAGGGGAGCTGCAGGCTTTTTTAATTGGCACTTATAACCAGGCCAACCCCCTACCATTGTGAAAATATCTCCTGGAAAACACCGACCGAAATAATCAGATCTATGGTGAAAAACCTCCTATTACCACAATTGTGGAGCACAGTTCGGAGGGCATTGCTTTCAAGTCAGGACCCCTATTTTTATTCGTGGAGTCTTTTTTTTTTTCCCATGTCCCAAGTAGAGTAGCAGATCACTAACCTACTCTGATATGCTATGGGGGCAGCAGAGATACCATCTTTACTTGAAGTGGGAGCAGGCGAGCAGCAATGCATGATAAAGACGTTTTGCAAAGCCGTACGCCACGGATTTCGACAAAGTCGAAAGATTATGATGATATTGTCCACCTTTTGCCAACATGGCAATCGTTTCGGATCGGTCAATTGATGGCAATCTATGGGTTGACATCTGACACAAAATGCAAACCTTTGTCTATTCCACTCTGCCTTACAAAGATAACCCAATTGAATAGCTTTAATTCACACTCTGTTGGGGTCTATTTTAAACGCTCTTTTGGCCCTTTTTAGGGGTCAATTTTGGAGTCCAAGATCCACTCTCTCATGCCAAGTAAAGAACAAACAAGTGATCGTCCCCGCCCGCTCCGATTTTGGACTGCCGCACCGATTTTAGTTATTTTCTTATTTTTAAAAAAAAGCAACAACATCACCAAAAGAGGCTAAAAAGGGGGAAAATGAAGTAACAAAAATATCGGGCACTATTTTGAACTCCATACTTATTTTAAGAGTATCCTTCATTTGTTGAGCAATTGTTCTTTCTTCAACCTTCTTTACATACTACGATTTCCACAACGCAAAACACAATTTCAAATATATCATGCTGCATTAGACATGGCAGCCCATCTTTGAAAAAATAATAAATAACCAATAATACAAAGCCTCTCCCTCACCACCTTTTTCAAAAGTTCTGGCATCAACTGTTTTATATTTTTACATGCCTTCAAATAGCATCGTCCCCCGAGATCCACAGATTTTACAGTAAGTGATCAGAATATAATAATTGTTTGCCTGTGGAAAGGTACTATTTGTCACTCTCATTTACTCTGTGAAACGATAGGACTATCTTAAAATATTGAACTTAGGTATTAGTAAATATAAGCTTAGATCGAATTTATTATTTATACGTATTCTAGGGGCTTCATAAATCATCCACGTTTTTAGCCCCATATTCAAACTCTGGGTGAAATGATACTGGCAAGATTTTAACAGATGGGTATGGAGTCGGCGATTCAAATCAAATGAAACTATTAAAATTGGGTGTATCCCCTGACCCACAATGTCAATTTAGTTTATTATCTACTACTAATATATTAATAGAAATGAGGTTTCATTTTAGAAGTCTTAAAATGCTTATAAGTGGAATGATTACCTTGCCATTTTTAACTTACCGACTCATATTTTAGGTCAATTTTGACCTTTTTTGCCTTTTCTGGGTCAATTTTGACCTCAGATAGATTCCAACATTCAAATTTCTTCTTGAATCAACTGCTAAAGAGTGGAGAAAATGAAATACTACTACTACTAATATAAATTTGGAATAAGTACATATTTTACCTCATTTGGGTCAATTTTGACCCCTTTTGGGCCCTTTCTGGGGTAAAACACCCAGATTCCAACATTCAATTTGTCTTGAATCTACAGCTATATAGTGGAGAAAATTAAATACTATTACATTAATATGAAGTTGGAATCACCATTCTATGATTTTTACCTAATTTGGGTCAATTTGGACATTTTTTGGCCTAAAAAAAATTGCACCACTTCTGATTTCTACATCCACCCAGGCGATGATCCCGACATATGTACCTAACATGTGATAGCAATGAAATTTTTCTACTCTTCCACCTACCTCTTGGTGCCTAAAACTGGTCCGGGCTGACGTACTACAACGTTTGCTTGAATCCGCCAGCGCCTAATTGACTATTAATGTTAGATTCTCTGGGATGACTGCGGTAACTCTTGGGGTTTGAAAATGTCTAGTTTACCTTGGTTCTAACATTACCTTGATGCTGTTGCTATTAGAAGCATCATGTATGTAGTTAAGATCCATCGTCGAATTGCCAGCCTTAATGTAACAGCTGCGAACCCAACCTATGTAACTCTGACTGTTAGATTGTTGTCCTTGTGTTATGATTCCTGTAATTCTATGAATGCGGGAAAGCATCACCCGAACCCACGCTTTAAACGCAGAGGTAAATCTAAAAGGGTTCCAACTCTCAGCACAATTAATGTTGAGCCTTGTACAATTTGAATCAAAATACTCATGGTCATTAACTAGTACTGTGATCTGATCGTCACTGATGTTACCACTTTCCATGCCAAGCGGCATCTTACAATCTGCCAAAAAGAAGAAATGTAATTGATTTACAGAATTAAAATACGTGATTTGGTGTTTTGTCTATTCGGTATCATGTTAGATTGAATAAGTACGTATTCATTGATAAAAAAGTACTAGACCCCAATATGTCACAATATTGGGTAGACAAACCCTGAGAAGAATATACCTAAGTGACCGATTAACTAGGGGATGGACATTTTTCCCTTGCAAATATTCGTCGCCTCCTTGCGTTTGCTCAAAAATGTTTTATTCCCCCTGCTTTCTCAAGATCCTTTAAAATCGTGTGTTCCGTTGTTGAATGGACATACTCT
>JAMKCH010009647.1:0-30903 GCA_023653785.1 Ophioderma brevispina | reverse complement strand
ACCTGGATGTCTTAAGCCTCTTATTAATGCCCCTATCTGTTTTGGGGTATGTTTTTTTTTGTGTAAAATATATTATATTTGTATTCTTCCAATGGACTGCACTATCATTTGCGAGCCGAAATGAAATGTGAACGGCACCTTTACACCAGTTAAGATACATAATTTTGTATTTATGATTAACTGATTTTTTTTTATCTTTCTAGCTCGAGTCACTGATGGCAGAGATCTTGGATTCGACTGTGAATGGCCTGGTTAAAGATTTCGATACAGACTTAATAAGGCAAAAAAAATGTTTGTTTGCTTGTCTGCAACTGACTTGACTTTTAGCTCCGACTGAAAAAGATTGTTTTATTTTTATTATTTTTGGCTTGTTTTTCGAAATCTGATCACAATTAGAGCATACAAACTGTAAAAACTTTGTAAAGTCTTAGTTTTGCATAGTATTTTGGGTGAATTAGAATCAGGGTCTCAAGCAGAAGGCAACATGCTGTCTGCAATAGTGGTCTATACACATTATGATGCAGTTTGTGAAACCGGATACTTGGTGTTCCGGCTACTTTAAATATTATGAATTCTGATCATAAAAAGATAAATATATTTACAACATTACATTAGAGTGGGCTATAAATAGGTCATTTTTGCTTTTCATTAGGGCTGAGTTTTTTGGTATTCTATAATACCTATCTCAACGTGAAATGACAACATTTTTGGCCTCAGGTCCAGGAAAAAAGGTGTGCAGAACCCTGTTGTGTCATGTTTTTTAATTTTGTGGTGGGAGTGGATTTGAGCAGCAAACCCCTCTAATTACTCTTTTTTCAGGTATTTTGCAAGGCATTCGGTGTTTAAATATATGTAAATGAGCTCAAGATACCCGATTTTGAAAGTTGCATGGAAATTGGACATTGCATTTTCTTAAAAATTGACGTTTTAGGTCAAAATTTACTGTGAGGGCACGTTTCGAGATTTTTCGCTAACCCTTTATCATTCGCTTTTTTTAAGTTTGCAGTTAGAATGATGATCTGACCTGCTCAGGAAATTTGAGCATTCTATCTCATT
This sequence comes from Ophioderma brevispina, assembly GCA_023653785.1. Taxonomy (NCBI): domain Eukaryota; kingdom Metazoa; phylum Echinodermata; class Ophiuroidea; order Amphilepidida; family Ophiodermatidae; genus Ophioderma; species Ophioderma brevispina. Next base: position 29,847 of record JAMKCH010009647.1, on the reverse strand, counting down.
TAGTTTGCCTGTAGCACTCATTCCTCATATGCTCCTATTCAAATGTACAGGGGTCAATGCACTTCCTTTGTGTACAATCCAATGGGATAATTCAAATACACGTTGAATGAGCACTGCAGACAAACAAACTACATGTAATAAAGTACTCTAAATTTCTTAAGCTGGTCAAACTTGTGATTATCTTCATGGCTGTAAACTTTAAAACAGCAAATGAGAAAGCATTAGCGAATAAATCTTGAAAAGCGCCCTCATGCTAAATTTTGACCTACCAATTACATTTTTAAGAAATCGTTAATGTCCAAGTTCATGCAACTTTCAAAATCAACTATTTTGAGCTTGTTTACATATAATTAGACATCAAAAGCATTACAAAATACCTGAAAAGAGAGTAATTAGAGGGATTTTCTGCTCAAATCCACTCCCACCACAGAATAAAGGACATGACAAAAGAGGGTGCTACACATTTTTTCTTGGACCAGAGGCAAAAAATTTTATCATTTCACATTGAGATAGGTTAATAGAATACAAAAAACCCAGCCCTAATGAAAATAACCAAAAAAGTCATTTTGCCCTCCATATAGCCCACTCCTAATTACATGAATATCATAACCATAAGTATAAAAATAAATATTATCTAGGATATGCATAGAAATGATGCAAGTCTGAAAATCGGTGAAATAATTTTCCTATGCATGATAATTTTGGTATGTTTTATTTAAATGTACACAAACCATAGTCATGAATTGTGGTGGTCAAGCCCCATCATTTGATTTGACCTTTTTATTTGTTTAATGGAATAAAGCATGCGATATAAAGGTGTGAAGGGTGTCATGCAATTATGCCGAAAAATATGCTTCTGTCCCATGAATCAGTTGGTTTTTCAATTAAAATTTCCAGCACACCTTACACTGGATTGGTTATAAACCGGTATCATTTTTTTGTGTGTAACTGAATACAAATTCTGTTACTTTTGTGGCTTAAAATTAAGAAAAAAATTATAATTATAATTTGAATGTTATTATTTACTTATGTGGATTCATTTATTATTATAAAGCATGGATATCTATCTCAATTGATTTGTGGCTGTCGTGAGTTCTTTCACCCGCTTTATATTTTGTGGCTGTCAGTCCTCTAGCCTAAGATAATCCCCATCATAGAGATAGTAATTAAAGGCTAGAGGTCGGACGGCCATCTTGAATCAGCGAGCTCACTGGTGGACGCTTAGATGTTTACCGCCCCAGCCCATTACACCTAAAACTTACAGCACATAAAAATGCACTTTCTCATTGATTTCGCCAGGCGACCCTCGCTTATAAAAGAACATCGTCATACATGAGGTTTGTTCAGAAAGTTTACCGTCGCGAAGATCAGGCACGGTGTTCTTTGCAGATTTCCAAAATGGCCTCCAAAATAGCGTGGACTATAGCATGTTCGTAGTTGCTATGACGAGCGTAACGTATTTAACACAGTAGTAGTGCACAGTTGTAATCTTTTATAGTATGGAACTTTGACCTCGGTAGGCGTGAAAACAGCGTCCGCCTGCTCGTTCGTTTGTATTATTGGTAATCAGCAAAAATAAGCGTGTTCGTGCCCATTCTAAAGAATTAACCAGGAGCAGTCCAGAGGCCTTGGTGCCCATTTCCAGTGTTGTGACACTAACTACAAAATGCTAACACCAGGTTCCAAAAAGGAAAGCAATGGGTATGTTTGGCCTTTGATAGCAACATGTGAAACCCAAGAACGGGTTTGACCTATGGTTGCACCCACTTTCAGCACTGTAGCAGTAACTACAAGCAGCAGAAACTGGGTTCCAGAAGTTCAATAAAATTTAATGTTAGGGCAAGTTTACAGAGTGCTGAAGACAAAACAAAAATGCCATAAATAGTCACACTGAACTGCCCAACCAAAGACCGGCATTGTTTACTGGAAGATCCCAATGATTTTAAAACGCAAGTGTTTTATTAAAACTTCAATTGAAAATGACTTCAAAAGTTTAAGACGAGTCTAGTTTTTTAGAGGCATAACAGAGCAACCTCTTCACTGAAAGACCAACCTTGAATGTATAGTGACGTAGTAGTAGTAGTAAACCAAAGTTTTTAAAATCCAGGTTTGTTCTCTGTAACAGAGGTGGCCGGATTCCGGATTCACCTCACATTACAGCATACTGCTGTGTGCGGATTTATGGGAGGAAGGTAATTGAACGGGGATGCCCCTTCCTGACGTCAAGTGGCGGGATGGCCGCCATTAGCCCCCAGAGCCGACGCCCTTGTAGGTAGATCTTCTTGTTAGGTCTACCAAGGTAATCAGCTACCCTCCTCATCAAATTCCTTAGAACCCGTATGGGGGTGGACGGTTAGCCACCCCAGTTTTTTTTTTTTAATAAATACTTTTTATTCCGTGCATCGGGAGAAGAAAACAAAATTTAGCCCTGCAGAATAATGTTTAACCAAGTGGGTCGTTGTCGGCGGGCCGCTTTATTTCCTTAGCAACGGCCCGTGTTGTGCCAATTGCATGCGTTGTTTTCATCGGGTCAGGTTGACTGATCGTCCATTCACAGTTATCGTGATTCTTGACCATTTGTGCCATTTTTGTTTTGATTTTGCTCCCATTTCTCTGTCGGAAAACCATGTAGGGAAGGATCACGTATTTTTCGTAGGCTAGTTCGTTTATTACAGTCTACCCATATACTTCAAGTGCAAGTAATATTCCTTATAAACTGTGTGCTTCGCTGAAGAAGAAGATTGACAGATTATCCGTTCAGAGATTATTTAGATCGCTGGCTGTGTGATTCTTGCTATCATGGGAGAAGGAAAAATAAACCAAATAGAGCCGCGAAAAGGGGCCCCGGGGCGGCTCAAATTTGCTTTCGATACAGTTGTGCTGGTAAAGTCGTGTCGGTACGTTCATCGGGGCGGCCAGGATTCAAGTGACAAGTACCGATTGTTCTGTAAGGACAAACTCGGAGCCAGGCTCGTGTACTGAGGCAATTATTAAATAATGATGGCGTAGGGATCAGTTGCAAAAGTAAAGATCAAAGTGGTGATAGGGACAAGTACAACAGGGTGTGCAACTTGCACAAGTTCAACATCGTCAGCTTCAGGGTCAAAATCAAGCTCTCAATTCTGCATGACAACAACAGCAACAAAACCACCGGTCCGAAGGGCATCGACCCCAGGGTTCACAAATGCAGCAACCTCCTCATGCTCCAGCTCAAATTCAGCATGTTCAGCAACACAACAGCCAAACTTCACTTAGAGACTCCATCAGCAAACGTTGCATTCACTACCACCTCAAAATCAGGGTCAGCAGCAACAACAACAGGCAGCCAGCACAACAGCAAATTCCAGACCTCCAAACTCAGCAAATCCTCAATGCTGTAGATTATTGCAAGGTATTTTGTTACTCAAGATATGTAATTTACCAAGTAGTAGTAATTATGGGGTGTAGTACATTTTCTAATTCAGTTCCAATTGTCAATAACAGTTCAGCCGCTGAGGTTATGAATGGTGTTTCAACTAGTGCAATTAACGAAAGTCAATAATCAATAATCGCATCAATTTAGTCCAAACCTTACAGGGTTCCAAAACTCGTGCGGAATAACACGATTTTAACTAATAGTGTTGGTTTGTCTCTTTGCTGGAATTCCTTTGGACAACTATCATGTATCCTTGCCAGTGTTAACCGGTGTAACAGTTTTTGTGTACAAGTGCTATTGGCGGCTCACCCAACTATTCCGGGAGGAGCTAATCCTAGTTTGAATTGGTCCGTAGTAACTTCTTGCCTTACCTTTATAAATACCCAATCTTGAATAGCAACAATGCTTCAGTTCTTCAACAGCAATTGGGTTTTAACTCCTTTAACATCAATTTGTAGCCCTTTAGGGCCGATGTTCCTCCGGAAGATAGGTTCAAAAATAAAAATGGGGAATTGTGGATTGTGGTCTTTTACTAGACAAGAGTGAAAATGATCATGATCAACAGGAAGATTTTTTGCATCAGGATTGTAGCCCTCTCTGTTAATCAAGGGGTCAAATCATATGGAAAAGCAACAACAGCGTCAAAACATTACATCTATTCATGCGTGGAAAAAACAGCGCGTGCCTTGTCTTCAGTGCCATTTTATTTAGAAAGGCTCATCTGAAGAGCACGGAGCTTCTAAAATACGCGCATATTGTTAGGACAGTGCTTCTAGTTTGGGCGGTTGGGGCTGGCAGTAGTTATGACAGCAATTTGTATGCGGAAGCAAGGTCAACCGCAACGTACGTGGGTCAGTAATAAAGATGGGGCGTTGTGGGCGATGTTTGTGCTGCTCCAGGGAGTTAGGACTTACAACTCCCGTTCCTGTAAGAGCCAGGGGGGTTCAGGAGGGGGTACGTCACAATCGAGAGGCAGAGGACAGTTCCAATCAATTGCAGTTCATAGGGGGAGGTCAGTTTGTTTTGACTTCAATCGCAACAATGGTGTTCGGAAAGAACCTGTGTGTTACTCACAAAATGCTTCAATGCAATGAAGGGGGACATGGGGCTGCCTCTTGCAAAAAAAGTGGCGAGATTTGCCTATTGCCAGTCCAATGTTGTCTCTGGCTCTGCGTTTGTTGCAAGTAACCATCGCCCAATCAATTTAGATACACTTTCTTTTACATTGTTTGAATCTTATCCAGAAGGACTTATGCTTTTTGTAAATATCTATGCGAGGTTTCAAATTTGGTTTTCAAGTTGGTTATATGGGGAACAGTGTTGCGCGGGATGAGCCCAACCTGGTTCGTTTTAAAGGACCCTATAGAGGAGTGTGCAAAAAATTAGGGGAAAGAGATTAAGTTAAAGGCATGGAGGGCCCCCTTTTCAGTAAAAACGATTCCTTAACTACTAGTTTTCCCATATTGGACTATCGAAGTCAGAACCAGGAAAGTTAGGTTAATCAACACCTGCCTACCCTGAAGGGGATTCTATAAATGACGGAAATGGACCCAGGACTGGGGTGTGGTTAAATTCGCAGCTTTGAGTAGGCCGGTAGGTTAGTAGTTTCAGTGGCAAGGGCGGCAATCATGGCAAAGGCTGATATTGAGTCTGCTTCAAATTGGCTCCAGTCCATCTGATGATTTACAAACTGTTAGGAATCAAGGTCAAAGATAAATATTTTGTGGACAAAGCCTGCTATGGGGGCTTCTGCCTCCATCCTTATTGGAAAGATTCTAACATTTAGGGAGTGGGCAGTTTTAAAGTGCAGCTAGTGCATCTGATAGGGTTACCCGCTATGCTGATGACTTCTTCATGACTGGGCTAGATCACGGAAGTCCGGTTTTTGTCTTGTTCAAGACTAGTTTCCTGTTTCGATGAGTTTGCAAGAAATTAGGTGTTCCACTTGCAAAAGACAAGCGGTTTGGGCACCCACAACAAATATTACCTATTTGGGTTACAAAATTGATCCATAATCAAGTAGTGTCAATCCCTGAATTAAACTACAAGGAATTCGGAAGAAAGTAAAAGATGCTTTAAGGCCTTCAGAAATGGCAGGAGGGCTTTGCAATCATAATAGGTCATTGTATTTTGTATGCAAGGCAGTTTTTTTTTTTTCGCCCGGGCGAGCTTTTTTACGTAGACTAATTGACTTGACAGCAAGAGGAAGCGGTGATAAAATCCAAATTGTAAGTGGGTGATAACGCGGACCTTGAAATTGGTGTTATTTTTGGAGCATTTTCAATGGTAATCGTTTTTCCAGACCAGATTGGATGGATGAGCATGATCTTCAGCTTTCAACAGATGCAAGTGGAGAGATTGGTTTTGGGCGGCACCTCATGGGCAGCTGTTTCAGGGCAGGTGTGGCATTTACCTTCTCCCTTGATATCTATGTCAATGATATGGTTAGAGTTTTTCCAATTTTGGTTTGCAGTTGTTGGTATGGGAGAGAAAAATTAAAGGGGAAAACGGGTCATTATAAGGTCTGATAATTTGGCTGTTGTGTCCATTATTAAAAAGCCAAACTCCAAATCACCCAAAAGCAGAAGCTTTTGAAGATTTTTCGTTTTACAATGTTGAATTTGAAGTGGAAGGTTGCCTTTTGTGCCAAGCATATTGCAGGGAAGCTTAATAATATTAGATTTTTTATGTAGAAGACGCTTTTCACGCTTTCCAGAGGAAGGGTGTGGTTTTGGAAGAGCAGCACCAGCAGCAGACAGGCTGGCACACCTGTACCACAGTTTCTTTGGTCTCTATAGAAAATGAATTTCGACGCCTGTTGCAAGCTTCCTTAGCCCCTGGAACTTGGGTTGCATACAGAAATGCTTGGAAAAAATGTTGCATTTCGACAGGAAAAATTCAGTTAGGGATGCTGATGGCATTAAATCAATATCAGTAATGCTTTTCTTTCTTTCTTGTACCTTGAGGGTTTGAGACCCTCATCAATAAATGTGCATATTTAAGTCTTGCATTTGTACACAAAGTAAGGGCTGGATGCCCTACTGTTGTTTCCTTAGTTAGAAAAAACTTAAGAAGGTTGTAGGCGTCTCAATCCAAGTCGTCCCGATAGTAGATTCCCCATCAGCCCGTCAAATCTTAAACAAATTAATTCTACTAATTCCTTCAATTGAGCTCAAGCTTTGAGGCTTGTTTATTTAAAGCTGCTTTCCTTGGGCATTTTTTGCCCTATTTGAGGGTAGGGGACTTCGCTTGCGCTTAAAAAGCATGGGGATTGTCGGGTTTGGCTTTTGATGATGTGGAAGTAGTGGGTTCTCCTCATAGTTTTTAGAAGTTCGGGTGAGGTTTTCAAAAAAACTGATCAGAGGGGATCTGCTATAAAATTAAGAGTGGGAAATTCTTCTAATCCAGTCTTGTGCCCATTAGTGGGCAATGGGTGAGTTCTTACAGCTACGGCCGGTGCATCAAGGTCCTTTATTATTCATTTCAATAAAGAGCACTTACATCCTTTCAATTCACTCAGGTTTTAAAGAAGGGAATCTCTCGAATAGGTCTGACCAGCCTTCACCATTTTAGTTGCCCATAGCTGTCGTATAGGTGGCAGCCACAGCCAGCAGCAGCCATGGGTGGAGCTTCGATGATCAAATCAAAGAGTTAGGTAGATGGAAGTCGGCTGCTACAAAATTTAAATTAGGCCAACACTTTGTTGTTCAATTAATTTGATGGTTTGCAAAAACTTTTTCAGGTAGTCACGTTTAGTATCTTGGGTATTTACCACGGTGCAGTTGTGGCTTGTTTTTACTTGGTTTCTATTTAAATAGATGTTAAAGTTTTTAAGCTGTTATCTCCATTTGCTGCAAACTTCCTTATGTCATTCTTTCAGGTACTCGCCGGTAGGTTCTATTTTCAGTAATTGCTTATTAAACTCATGCGGTATTCAACCTCAGTGTTGACTCAAGTGTTTCTTTGACCATCCATATGCCTTGTACTTCGGTTACCTCAGTGTATAACCAGTTTTCTTTTCAGGTACCATACTCACCTGCTTAGAGCTTGTAGTAATTAATTGCAAGTCGATTTGGTTATTTAAGCACAGTACGGCAATTAACGTGTGTGTTTAAGACTTTAAGTAGGTTTGTTTGATTAAAATTCAAGTTACTAATTTTTGTTTGATTGTTTACAGATTTCAAACTGCGTACCTGTATTATAGGGGGACAAGGCATTGTGGCTCGGGCGGGGAAAAATAATGTGCAGCTGAATGGTGGGGTCAGACATTGTGGAGTGGAATCCCAGGAGCAAAATATGCTGGACTTGTAAATAGGTTAGGTAGGCTCCTGCACGTAATCATTCCCAACAACCTATCTTGCAGTGGGGCACTAACGATATTTTCAAAAGTCCCACTTGGGAGATTAGAAACAGAATGGTAGATAAACTTAAAAGGTATAAGGCAGTTTGTTACCCATCCATCGACTCTTTGTCTGAAAATGTTTAAAATGATTGGCATATGCTGAGGAGAAGAATAAAGTGCTGGTTAAAAAATTGTGTACGCAGATTAATAAGAAGGCACATATAAGTTTTGTAGAGAGGACGTTTTTTAAACAAGTCTTGTGCCGTCATTAGCCATTCTGATGGTTCAGTCCGAGGATCCGTTCACATTGAACAGCTATCTTCAGTATCTGAGGAACAACATCCATCCGAGTTTGGCCTCTCACTCTTTAGGCAAAGGATTTCAGGGCTTTAGTTTATTTAATGCCACCTGATTCATTTTCTTTTCCACCAGGTTCAGCTGATATTCTGTAAACATGTAATTCTAATGCTGTCGGGGGGGGAGGGGGGGGCTGTTATGCAAGTTACTCGTACTGTGTTACTGATTAACTTGTATGGCCAGTTTTTGGTATTAAATATATTGCACATTATCTACTAATCATTTAATCTCTTTATGGTCACCTTTTCAGGTGTCCGCTGCGAGAGGAAGGGCTCAGGTAGACACCGAGGGCCCATGCACAAAGTATGAATTTATGAATTGAACAAGATTTAAGCCATAGATAATTTATTTGTGCTTGCGTTTGCCTCATTGTTCAGCTTTAATAACTTGCTTCTTAAGTGGAAAAAAAAAAAAAAAATCACCTATGTGATAGCTTAGGGGTATTTTTCAATCCTGGTTTAAGTTATTGGCATTCATTGATTACAGACGGTATTCTTGCTTTCATTCACTTGCGAGAAGGTAATTGCACACGATAATTCTCTTTTTTATCATCTTTCTTATTACCCCCCCACTTTCTTCCGTTACCCCTACTTTGCCACCATCCACTATAACCCCCCCTCTTTTTACCTCTCTGTCCCACTTATTATATTCATAACCGGACTCTCCACCCCTTGTTATCCTTTCCGTCCTTATAAATTATTCCCCCCTCTTTGCTCCCTCTGTCCTTTTCGTCTACCTGGGGTATTCCGCCAGTTTTAAAGTGTGCCTTATTCATTTGCATTTACTCGCTTTTGCTCTGATTATTTCATCAAAAAATTTCTTATATGGCTGATCTGAATTCTGCTTGACCCAGTAATCAAATAAATGATGATCCTTGCTATTGCCGACACGAGGAGCATTTCTGTGTCCCTTTGTCTATTATGTTTGTTCGGGGGGATAATACGTTTATTCGTGTGCAATCGGGGAGAAAAAACAAATTTAATCCCATGACCGACTAATGTTGTTAAACCCAGGGGTCGTTTGTCGGCCGCTTTATTTTCCTTAGCAACGGCCGTTGTGCCAATGAATGCGTTGTTTTCATCGGGCAGTGACTCGATCGTCCTTCACAGTGATCGGTTTCTGGGACCCCTTGGTGCCATGTTTGTTTTGATTTTGCTCATCTCTGTCGGAAAACCGTGTAGGAAGGATCAATTATTTTCCCCTCCTCCACTCCATTTGTGTTAAAATGTTACATAAAGTCAGTCTGGAAGGTTTTCTCTAAACGCTAAGGTATACAGGCTTCTGTTTATTTGTTTATAAATTATGTCTTTAGTAAGTCAGACAAGTTGAAGCGTGAGTTATTAATTTGATTTGTTATTCCATTTTAACCCTTAAAGTGCAGCTTATATATTCTAAACCATTCAGTATTTTATGTTGATGTAATTTACTTGCAGATTGTGGGAGTGCTGATCTGCAGTATAGTTCTAAATTTAGTTTATACTTGTGGTTTCAGCCTAATAAAAAGGGTTGTAAATTTTGGCTTAAGAAGTTATTTGGATTTGTAAAGAGCATGTATTACCATCAGTTTTTTGTATTTAAATATATTGGCAAATGTCCTAACTAATCATTTAAATCTCTTTCATGTCACCTTCAGATTGTCCGCCTGCGATAGAAAGGCCTCAAGTAGTCATCCATGGCCCCCTGCACAAGTAGTGTAATTTATGAATTTGGAACCGATTTCATCCATAGAATAACTTTTAGTTTGTGTTGCTTGCTTTTGCCTCATTGTTCAGCTTAATAACTTGCTTCTTAGTAATCATCCCCTATGTAGCTCGCTTAGGGGTATTTTTCACATCCTGGTTAGTTAATTTGGCATTCATTTGATACCGCGGTATTCTTGCTTTCATTTTTTTTTTTTTTTCCCACTTGCTCCGCAGGTAATTGCACACGGAGTCTCCCTGGGGTATTCGCTCAGTTAAAGTTGCCTTAATTTCATTGCATTTATTCGCTTTTCTCTGATTTATTTCCTCAAAAACTTTATCTATGGCTATCTTGATTCTGCTTGACCTAATCAAATAAATGATTGATCCTTGCTATTTGCCGACACGAGGCGCATTTCTGTTTCCCTTTGTCCTTATTATTTTGTCTGGGGATAATAGATATCCTCATTTACCTCTAAACGTACCTGGCAAAGGTCGGTGAAACTTTTCATAGACTAGCATCAGGTCGTTAACAGGTTTGTGACCCAGAAGTGGCTTTAAAAGGACAAAATAGAAGACCGTACTTCTCAATGACAATCATGACTAACAACATGTTCACTCACATTTAAAATATGGAGGTTGTAGTATTATTATCAACACTTACACAAATAAAGCACCCAATTGTACATGGCCCATTTCATGATTATGCGCCACTTTTTGACTTTTGTCTTTTCCTTCCTACATGTTCAAAATTATGGGATCAGATACATTATTGTGGTTTTCCCATTCCTCCCTATGGGCTCTACCTGCCATAGCTAAACCAACTTGCTCCTGTCAAAGTTTAGGTGTGTGATATCAAAAATAACATGCCTAAAATGACCATTTCTGGTGGCAACTGGAAAAGTTTAAGGTCATTTTGTCAAGCTGCCATTCTTCAACACCCACATTTTCCCTATTCCTCACTTTAATTTTTGTTGGAGACTAAGTCCACTTTGTATTAAGATCAAATTAGGAAATAGCCTTTTCTTGTTTAGTATGATATGCCCGCAAACTTCAGTGTGTGATGTGACATTGCCTTTCACTTTAACCACCCATTTTAAAGTGGTTCTTAAAACAAATCAATTTATTTCCTTGTTTAACAAAAATATTGTCAATTGATAATTTATGTCCTAAGATTATTGGACAAAACATGTTTGTTATGCTCACTCTAATTTTTGTTTACACAAATGGATGCGGAGCACTCTTTGTCCGGTCACTTCTTTTGTCACATCCACCATATTTTAAAAGTAGAATTTGGGGTGTAACAAAAAAAGTAAAGAATAAAATATTCCACTTGTAATATTAATTTTGAATACAATTGTAAGAGCTTTATAATGGTACCCTACCTATTAGGATCATATGATCTTTATAGGCTGGGCAAATAATTTTAATTTGTCCGTTCACCTTTGTCACATCCATCACATCCGTCACATCCAAACAATCTTTCTTTCATGACTCAAATAAAATATCATTAGTGTACCCAATTTTAGTTGTTTTTGTTAGAGCTATTTGGTGGCCACTAAAAGCACAATGAGTTATGCGTCCTATTATTCTCTTTAAATTAATGCCCAGACCCTAAAAATCTGTCCGTTCACACCCATTGTCACATCCATCAAAAAGGATTTTTTTTGGATAAAAATGGCTAATATTTCACTCGCAACGACGTTGTTTGATTGGCTTTTTCACCTTGTATGGGTTATATTTTACATAATTTCATTAAGGTTGCTTGATGTATTTCAGACCATTTCCATTTTTAATTTTTCATAAACACTGTCTTTAGCCTGGCTCAGTATGCATGGGCTTATGAACATAAGTTGAAGCAAAGAGGCCAGAAAAACATTTAAAATTTAAAAATGTGATAGGTTCTTGTCAAAAAATTAAGTTGGACTGAATAACATATTCGTCAATTAAGCAATTACTCATATAATTCAAAGTGTCCTTCACAAGACGACATTCACATCCACCCCGAAAACTAGTCCAATATACTGCTGATTCCCAATAAAGTGTTTTGAAATATTCACTGTGTTGTAGGAACTCATAAAATGTTAAGCTTCAAGCATTCTTTGGTTGAAAACACTTTTATTCAACATCATTAGTTGATCCCGTTCACATTGTAATATTTCACTCCACTTTTTACAAACATCGATATCAACTATCTATTTATCCTGGCATTATTTGTCCCTCTTACCTATACCACGAGCTTTAAACCATTGACTTATCAGAGCCATACCTTGATTATTTTCAGTGTGAAGTAAACTATTAATAGTCAATTCCCATTTTTGGTCACAAAATACACCTTGAATTTGCCATATTTCTGTGATATCCCTATATAATCAAATTTGTCCTAGAGGAAGCCTGGGGCATACTTTCGGTTGCCCAATGTCCATTTTCATTATATGGACAAGCATGTACATTATTCAATTGTAAATTTGATCATTTTTCAACAAATTACCCAAAATTAAACAAGTACTTAATTTTATTTGATGAGGTGTGAAAAATTAAGCTAGCCAGAGGTATTTTTATGAAAACCTGTAGCCTTGGGCACGGGCAAGAAGAAAACTAGTAGTAAACAACTTTTAACCCCGACTTTGAGAAATTAACCCTCAGTTGACAAAAAGTGCGCCTAATTTGAAACGGCCATATGCAAATAAGGTTTATACCAAAAAGGAAATGTTTAATGAGTGAGCAAGGTTAAGAATATTTTCATGAGTTGAACATATAATTTGTTCCATTAATGAATAAAACATTCTTTCCATTGCAGATTTTGAAATATTATTTGTTTTCTTAAATAGATCCCTTATTGAGTTTTAACCTTGACTCTTCAACTTGGCTTAGCTTAGACCCCAGGGCCTATAGCCAGCATGCTAGCTCTGCCATAGGAAGGACCCACAATTCTTCCAATTTACCTTCTGGACACAGGGTCCTATATCATCACACACATATTTAGAGGTGTTGATATCGCAAAGGACTTCATCCTGGAACTCACGCAAGACAGAATTACAGCCAAAGCTAACAAAAATGGTACAAATCAAAACCGATTTTTTTTCAATATTATCTCAACATAAAGTAAGTTCGTTTGGTACATCATTTAAAGAGAAAAGACCAGACTTTCCAGCATTTTTTGTTTCATCCTCATGCTTCTTTTTAAATCGAGAGATACGCCCGTTTACTGCGGAACACAAAAATCGCGTTTGTGCCACTTTTGTTTGAGTGAAAATGGTGAAAGAATTAGTAACATAAGTTGTTTGACATTTTGAATCAGATATGAACTTCGTTTATAAGTTTTTATTATGAAATTCTTTATAAAGTTTAAAAAGGATCAACTTCATAAAGAATCTCTTAACGATCGAAAACACTTGCGTCATGGTGGAAGATATAATTAGTAAGTTCTGCTTTAAGATAATGTGATAACATTTGACATAATGTGTTTGTTAGAAGAGAACCTTGAGCGTACAGCACCTGGAGGAGAGAGTTTTTATGGTATTGAAGTATTATGAAATGCAAATTCCTACCAACACCTTGATACTTTGCTTCCAAATTCGATTTTTTATTGACTTCAACAATTAGTAAATACCCAAAGATAGTGCAATATTTTAAACCATTTCTTTGGATTTAGAGTGTTTATTTTGGTTGCAATAACAATCCTTCTGGCATGTTTTTCACAGATACCAATTTTGCAATAAATTCAAAGCTCGATTTCCTTGACGTGCAATAAATATTTTGTATTGTTTATTATTTATGAAAAGAAGATATTTATCATTTGAACTGATTATGTTGACTATTAAAACTTGTGTCGATAAAACTAGACTTCCTTTGTTTACTTTAATCTGTGTTTTGTTTCTTTTGTGAAGTTGCAATCTTTTGTGAGCTTCAAGACAGCATGACACTAACTGCGCGAAACAACTCTACCCATGCATAAAAGTGACACAAAATCGGTTTGGTGTTAGCAAGTAAGTAGTAAATTGATTATATCTCTAGATTGACAAAAGCAAATCAGATGAAACAAACACCATTGGAAAGCCTGGTCTTTGTTCTTTAATATTATGCCAAGTAAGAATGACTTATTTTGAAATTTCATATTTAACCAATTTTTTTTCTGATTGTACCATTTTTTTTTTTTTAGACAGGCTGTAGCAACATATAAGAACCGTTAGTTAGTTAGTTAGTTATACCAAAGTTTAACGAGGGTGGCCGGATACACCTCACTCAGCAATACTGCTGTGTGAGGATTTATTGGAGCAAAAGATAATTGACTGGATGCCCTTCTTGACGTCAATCCACAGTTTTCGGCGGTGGGCCTAGCCTTTGGGCAACCACGCCCACCATGCAAGGCAGCATGTGCTGGATGGCCGCCATTAGCTCTCCAGAGTTGACACCCTTGTAGGTAGATCTTCTTTTTCATTCTACCAGGGTAACCAGCTACCCTCCTCATCAGAATTTGCATTTATACCTCGAACTATTATTGACTGGAACTATCTATCTATGACCCAAATCTATCCCAACAATCCAAGATAAAGCTGCCTTCAAATCTGCTGTCACAGCATACCTCAATTAAATATATCAAGCCGCATGCAAACTACGTACTCTACCCCGTTGACCCCCTAAAGGGGTGTTGGGCAGTACTTCAACAAGACAAGACAAAAAACTACATTATATGGGAATTCCAAATAGAACCTACTACAAATATCTTTGCCAGGCAGAAACAGAAACAAGCTCATTGTGTCCCAGTGTTTGCTAAGACCATCTAAGAAAGCTATGCAAATTTTGAAACTCAATGTAGAACCACCACATCACTGATCACAAGACAGTTCTCAAACAACTATACTTTGATTACCACCAAATAGGTGGGAATTATTCGGTGGTTATCGTTCCGCGCGTAAAAGTAACCAAATGTACTTAAGCGTTTACACAGAATCACACGCGCCACACATAATATACACGCTGCACCTCTTGCGTCGTCTGCCGCCTCAGTTCGCACAGTTGTGAGGCCCGTCTATTTGGTGGTAATCAAGTATATCGTTCCCTGGCTTTTGAAATCACTTTCCCTTCACTCTCTGCACAAGATGACCTCTTATAATGACCTTTGACCATGGGGTTTTTTTTTTGGGGGTTTGGGGGTTGGGGGGGGGGGGGGGGGGGGGGGGGGGTTTTGGGGTTGGGGTTTTTGTTTTTTTTTTCATTTTTTTTTTTTGTTTTTTTTGGGTGTTCTTTTTTTCTTGGTCTGTGCCTATCCCCCTCCCCTGCCCTGCCGTCTCTCGGTCCCCCTGCCCCCCGTCTTGGTGCAACTGGAGTTCAAGTGGGTCCTATGCATACACACTTTCAAAAAGGTTTAACTGAAACTTTTAATGCCCCCCCCCCACCCACACACCCTAACACCTCAGGAGGAATTGCCTCCCTGCACATACAGTCGAAGCTGGTTAATCGGGAATCTGATAAAGGGGATTTTCTGATAATTGACATGCTGAATCAGGAAACCGTTTCTGTATGTGCAAAATTCACCTTTTCCATTGGAACACTCCATCTGATAATCGGGAAACATTTTTGACCTTGTAATTACATAGATATGTTAGTAAAACTACTAAGCGTGACATTTTGACTGAAATATTTATTATAGCGTTCACTTTTATTTAGAACTTGTGTCATATTTTTATTTTGGCAAATACATTTTAAACCTTTCTCATTGTCGATCAACTCATCAAAGTTATAACAAAGCTTTAAATTGTGTTTGGCAGCTAACATTTAATAGTTTATGTCCCAATATCTCTGACTCCTAGTGTCTATGTGTACTTCTCTTAATCAGGATGTCTGGTTCACGGGCATTTTTCTCTACTCCCGAGGTATCCCGATTAAGCGGAGTCAACTGTACTAATTAATCCAAATTCACATATTGCATCATAGTCACGGCAAGGGTTCATCCAAGTCAATGTATTGGGTGACCTATGTTTATAGAAGATGCCTTAGGCCAATGCAATAGTCACACACATATTGACTGAAAAATGTCCCCCAATGAACATAAAAATGATGGTATGTGACTTACGCATGCAATATAAAATTTGAGTGTCATGTGACCTGTAATCCTCCAATCAAATGCCAAGGATCTACTTGAGTGTTAGAAATCAATATATAGCCTAGATACAAGACTTGTACTCAAATCATAACCACATGTGCAAATATTCGCTTATGCCCCTACCCTTTCTTCACTTGCCCTACAGGCTACAATAAGCAGTCCGTATCTAATAATTTCAGCTAATTTTGAATGTCTTTCCTTCTTCTTACCTTTTGTTATTTCCACAAGTATCCTACACCCTGGGTGAAGCCCACTGCCTACTCTAATAACCTGAGGAAACAGAGAATTGTATAAATTTACATGACATTCGAGGCCACAAGCCTAAGTTAAAGATGTAATGCCACACAGATCTTGAACATCATAATTTCAGACTGAACACTGAATTATGGCAAAAGTGTTTCAAGTATTTTTTTTTGCATTAAAAAATGACTTCCAAAAAGTAAATTATGATTCCATGTTCACACCCACCCCTGCGCCACGGAAGTGGCGCATGACCACTTCGCGACCACTGTCACTTCCGAATCCTTCCCCCGAATATGAGGTTTGGATACACTCCTGATATTGGCCCCTTTCAGACCACAAATCTACCACCAATTCACAATTGCGATTAATAATTATCCAGTGGCGGCTCCAGATCGGAAAAGCAGGAGTGAAAAGCGAGTTAAAATTGTGTGGTTATCACCCACACGTTGAACTGGTTCAAATAACTCTTTACACATGCATTTCAAGCTTGGATTTCGTCAACTTGATACAACAATACCTACTTCAATTAAGAGTTCCCTTCATGAATAACCTATTGCTGATAACTCGCAGTATTCTCAATTCCTTTCACCCTGCTTTTCTGATTTAGTACCTGCCACTATTATCAGTGTATACTTGCATGGACATGTATGGCAAGATTTTGGTATTTTTAAGAACATTTGGTAAAAAAAAATTGAGAAAAAATTGAGGGGGATTTATTAGACAATCCGGGTGGTATTCGTATCACATTTTTGGAATGACTGCAAACTAGTTCATCACAAATCAACGGCAAGAGTTCCATATAGCCCCTTCAAGAGTTCTACATGAAACATATCTTTTTTATTTTTGGCCTTAGGTTAGTGTTTGTTGTGTTGCCTAAATAACAATAATTTTTTCGTAAAAATTTGAAGATGGGTCATATGGAAACTCTTTCCAAATCAACTACTTCTTTTGTGGAGGCACCGTATTGGTTTTGTATAGCGGCCAATTACATTTCTCTTATTTGGGTTTTCACTTTAAATTTTTACATTTTTCAGTAAAGTTCCACGTTAGCTAGGCATGTAGAAATCGCAGATACATGTACCTATGGCTATCAATTTTGAGATTGTCAATATGTTTTACCTTCTTCTGCTTGCACTCTGTAATTTCCTTTCTAGAAGTTTCACTCACTCTGGTCGCAATAATCTATAATAATAAAATACAGCAAGTAAACTTGTGTGATCCCATGGCAAATGGCTATGGAACCTGGATCTGATGACCTTTGACCTTGGTCCATGACCAATTTGACATCATCCACATATGAAGAACCCCTATTGTACCTTACTCAGGTCTGGTTTTCCAATCGGACTTCGTTTTCGAGGAAGACCTGAAAACGAAAACCTACCAAACTGGAACATACTACATCGGATCATCGCGCTATCGCAAAATCTCCACTCTGCTTTTTCAAGCCATGGGGATAACATCAACAATGTTTACATGCAGACACTTTCACATGAAATCATCTATACACTTATAGCAATTGCGGGGCCAAATGATGGTACTTTCACCATAGGCAACTTGTTTACACCTATGCCAATTGGAGGTTTTATTACTTTATAGTCATCTGACAGTCGTGTAAATAGATTTATTGAACTAATTGACCCAGAAAATCTTAATTTGACACCACAACATCTTCATAGGCTATATAATAGAGATGTAAGTTTTGTGTCAATAAATGTCAGCCAGCTTGGAAAATATCGGCACATGCAACCTTATAGTTTTGGGAAGAGTTTTTGTATTGATCTCCTTGGTGTTTTTGCCTTTATATATGGCCTCCATTTGGAAAATGGCGTCGTAAGCAAATTGCCATCACTTTTAAATTTGTCATCACCTGTTTTTTTTCATGAACTCCACATCCCTACGTCAATTTTAGCTATGATGACAATTCTGACCCCCTTACCACTCTGCCTACACTGGTTGGGTGCTTCATACACTATATAACTTAATTATGATTACAAACATTGCAAGAACAGTAAGTTTGCATTTCACTTTAAACATGATTATATTGCATTGACTAAAAACTTGTAAAAAAATTATGCCAATTTGCCAACTTACCTGCCCAGAAGCAGATGTTTTGTCCAGTATCCGGAAAATAATCCCTTAACATGACATGTATTTCTGCAGCTTCAAAATCATCTGGACAAAATATTAGAACAACAAGGTAGGGTTTAACAAGAACTCAAGTGGTGTTACTGCTTGTTAAACTTGTGTTATCGCTGTATGAGTGCTCAGTAAATTGTTTTTATATTTTATCATGTATATATTTTGAGTAATGGGACTAGATAAGTCAAAGCAAGTCCGTTGCGGACTGTAATGTCACCCCTTTGTGGAATTTCCAAGATCAAAAGGTGCATGGACAGACAGATCGCAACTGTCACAGTACTGTTGAATAAGCTTTATTTTACTTTCTACGTATGCACACTGATTGCGTAGATCGAATTAAATAGTCTGGCCACAACCGTTAAAAGTCATCATATCTTTTTTATTAAACTTATCTGTGATGGAAAATGCCGAAGCTTTTTATGTGGGAATGTTATCCATACAGTTATCAATAAAAGCGAGGCTATTTATCATTTGTAGTGGTAACATTGCGGCTTAATCATGGAAAATTAAAATGATAACAAATAATTGGGGCTGATATTAAAAACTGAAGATTTAGATGCTTAGCCTAAATTAGACAAAGCCAAGAACGAAACTACAACACGGTTAAGTATGGAGGTCGTATTCGTAATATCTGAAAATCCCAAAATTGAACCTGATTCTTATTGGACTGTAGCCAGCATCTTATGATTTGTTAAAGGTGAAACGCAGAGTTTCAATTATCAGGTCCCTTTTCCTTAAAAAATTGAATTTCTATTTTTGCCTGTGTAAAGCTTTCCATCAATAATATCCCATCTGGAAAGGATTAAGCTGGAGAAATGTTTCTTTGAGCTACAAAATGTGCAATTTATAATTGTATAGGCAATAAAAAATACAGCCTATGTCTCTTACAGTGAAAAACTATAAGCAAATCAAAATCGCCTTTTTTCGCTTTTTACGGGACATTTTGTGGGCTTTAAGACAGGTAAGAAATCTATGAGTGTCTAATCTATTTAAAATTACTATTATTGACCCAATATTTGAGGCCTCAAAAATTTCTTCTTGCACCTTTAATCTTTTTTTTTTTGGTTTTAAAACCGCCTAAAGACTATAGATTTCCTGTCACAATAACGTTTTTAGGAGAGCAGCGTAAGAAAACCGGTTTGTCAACCGGCTTAAGAATTGTTGTCGCCGTCTGTGCAAGGGCAAGCTAAATTTAATTTTGACGTCGATAATGTTTCAATAGGGGCACCCTTCCAAAGCGGCCAATCGGTTTCGCTCAGGTATTGTACTGGGTTGCTAGACGCATTGATTATCTTGCAGAGTCTGGATCAGTGCTTGGTGTTTTTTTTTCACAATTGCATCTGTTTCATCACAGGCGACGTCGCCCCCCGTGTGGTCAGTTTTCCGGAAAAATTCCCGCCCTTTTCCCTCCCAGTGGCATCTTTGCATCATCTATTGGGTGGGCTGCCTTTGGTACTTTTAATTTGAGGTTAAACATTCCCAAATACAATTTAACAACCAAACTAGAATATATAAATATATATATATATATATCGTATTTGCAGTTCGGTATGAGATCCACTTTGGGTCCCGATTATTTGGCAAATTAAATTGTTAATAAATAGTGTGCATGTACAGTATGCAGATATAGGGTATGCTGTTTTGGTTCAAATCCGGTTTTCGACTCGATTCAGCAGGTTAAATGGTATACAGTATATGGGGTGTTTTTGTACTAGATCAACTCGATTGGCAGGATAAATTGAAAACATAGTATTTGCAGTCGGTACAAGACCGCTTTGGGTCTCGATTTGGCAGGTCCAATGGGAAAATCAATTGTGTACTTAAGCGTAATAATAGCAGATCGGTATAAGATCCGCTTGGGTCTCGATTTGGCTGGTAAATTTGAAGTATTGAGTCGGCAGCCGGTATAAGGTCGCTTGGATCTCGATTGGCTGGTAAGGTTGTATACTTATGTTCCAATTGGTAATCAATTGGTACTTCAGCGTAATAATATAGCAGATCGGTATAAAGCTCCGCTTGGGTCTCGCTTTGGTGGTAAATTTGAAAATATTATAATGGATCTAGAGTGTCGGCAGATCGGTATACGCCGCTTCGGATCTCGATTGGCTGTTAAATGTTGCTGTATTTATGTGGTGTAGTGTGCAGCAATCGAATAAGATTCCGCTTCGGGCCTCGATTTGACTGGTTAAATTTGTAATTGTATGTGTATTTTATTATGCCGGCAATCTTTTTAAGACCGCTTTGGGTCTCGATTGGCCGGAAATTGTTAATTATCTTGTAGTACTTTAATGTTCAAAGGGCGTGTCAGCGATCGGTATAAGATCCGTTTCGGGTCTTCGATTTGCCTTGTACAATTTTGAATTGTATGTGTTTTTATTGTCGCCGATCGTTATAAGTCCTTTTTTCGGGTCTTGTTTTGGCAGGCCAGATTTATTATTCATGGTGACGTACATGATGGTATTTCTTGTAGAAGTTGAGGTGTAGGCGGAAAAATACCTTGAAAATTTTGTAATATTCTAATGTTTGTATTTATATGTCAAGTCCATTAGAAGTTAGACCAAGTGTTGATGGTTAGGAAGAACTGGCCTGGCCAATTGTACGGGTCGATGGCAATTGATACCTGCGTTTGTGCTCTTACCAGGAAATTCTTCCTAGCCTCCATCCATAGGTCTGGATACAGATATGTATTTTAACCTTAAAGGCTTAGGCTACTATTTGTCAGAACAGTTATTATCAAATTCAGGTTCAAATTTCTCTGCATGTATGCAAATGATTGTTTGCTAGCAAATAAATGTGACCTTGTGGGTCCCTGCCTGTGACAGCATGCTCAGTTGCATCCGGGTGTGAAAATGCCTATTTATTAGCTCTGTGGACAATTAACTGCATGGTATGATACGAAACTACTGGAGGAGGGTAAGCTTGGTTACCGGTAGAACTAAAAAATAAATCTACTACCAGAACACCGGCTCTAGATAGCCAATGGTGGTCATCCAGCAATGTTTACATGCTGCTTTGCATGTCTGGGCGAGGAAGCATGCTCCAACAACTCCACACTCCTACATGCACCACAACTCATTGCAATCCCCTTTCCCTTTAAAAATTACACTACCACACTCACTGCCCCCTCCTCTGGCTCCCTCCTCCATCCAACACGCTCCTCTGCAAAACTCCATTATCACACCAATCCCTATCTATCCACTCGATGAGTAATATTTCAATTGGTATGCCTGCCCACAATCCCTTCCTTGGTCATTGTTATTTCCTCGCTTTCTTAAAGTTTATTATTAAAGTTTACGGCAAC
The DNA here is from genome assembly GCA_023653785.1 of Ophioderma brevispina. NCBI lineage: Eukaryota > Metazoa > Echinodermata > Ophiuroidea > Amphilepidida > Ophiodermatidae > Ophioderma > Ophioderma brevispina. Next base: position 8,265 of record JAMKCH010009647.1, on the reverse strand, counting down.
CTGCGGCAATCCTAAATAATCAGCTTGCCTGAATGAATGTCAACCAAAAAAATACAGCACTCACCAAAATGTGTATGCTGTGCAGTTGTGAATGGGTGAACAAAGGTCACATGACCGTCACCAAGTCACATGAAGTAACGGACAATGCGGAACAATACCCAACGACCATGGTATCCAAGGTCATGAAAATTGATGCCAGCCATGTGGAAACACCAAAGCAATTGATAAGCTGACATTGGGGCGTGACCTCTAGATGACTTTTGACCCCCCTTTGAGGGGTTAGTTTGTGGGGTACTAACCAAAAACAAGGACCATTACATTCAAGTGCATGAAAATGTATCATGTATGTGGAACAGTGAGCAATTACTTTTTAGGGCTAACATTTTGGGTAAACATTTTACTACGAAAGATACACACTACCATAAGCAATCGTATGTGCCCTCTTGCAGTCATGTAAAAATGATACTTGGTTAAATTGATTTCAATTTTAACTTTTTCATTGTTTTTTTGTGTTAAAAACTTAAATTTGTGTCATCTGTGAAGCAAACAGCACACATATGGTTGCTTTGGTAGTGTGCGTGTCTGTGCCTCTGTGGTAAAACTGTGAACCCTGAACATATGACATGTATACATGCACAACTTTCATGACACTCAGCATCAAGGGGTCCTTGAGTGGACAGTTTCGAAACACTTAGGTGACCTCATGCGAACCTTGGTGGACCTCATGTGACCTCTGTCCCCCTCACAAACCACAACATAAGAGACAAATACCGTTTGGTTGAACGCTGTATGTTTTTTTACTTACTTACCTGCTACATTAACTTGTAATGGGTGATTATCTCCTTCAGAGTGAGTTGGGGAGCCATATGCTATTCCACTGATGTGGCAGTGCCTCAATTGATCTCATCAACATCCCTGCTTGAATAAATTTAAACAAATGTTCAAGCAGAAGAAATTAACAAAAACACTAAAAATGTTAAAAATTCAGTTGTTTCTGATGGTATGTTTTGTTTATCGTTTTGTTTTTGTTTGGTAAAACTTTGCCAACTCTGATCATGACAGACGCTGTTTGCCATTTCATATGATAGCACACACGCCATTTGTAGATGCACTTGTGTAGGAGACATTTGCCATGTTAACTTCCTTGTTAGACTCAGTAAATTTATATGACAAAACACAATTTCTGTGTCGACATGCCACATATCATTTAAGAAGATAACCATCTTTTAAGTGATACACATGTATATTCCTTGATACGATAAGTTGGCAAGTACTGTCCAAAATGCCTCTAAAAAGACATGGGTAGCGCCAGACTGTTCTTTTTCTGGGGGTGGGCAAATGGGGGCAAAGTGAAATTTTGAGGGGGGAAAGGGGGGAACATCCCAATTATGAGATTTTCAACCAATTTTGGCCCCAAATCGCTGCTTTTTGTCAAAATTGTGTTATTTTTGGCCCCAATTTGTCATTTCTCTTCTGGCTGGAGGAGGGGAGGACAAACTGGGGGAGGAGGGGAAGAAAAAAAATTAGGAGAGAAATCCTTGTGCCCCCCTCTGGCACTGGCACTGCCACTGCATAAAGACAAGGCAAAAACAACAATAAACAGCTGAGTGCTGTAAATTGGTCACCTTAAATCATTTGTGTGGGCTTTAATGAGCACGAGAGCAATAGAGCTCAGGCTAAAATGAAGAACTCTTTGATTATAGAAGATCCTGTATTTTTGTTTTGTACAGATTTTTGAATAGTATGAGCATTGCTTACCTTGCTAATTCAATGGTAGGCTGTTGTTTTAACATCTTTTCTTGTTCACTGTTTAGGTAGCTGATACCTTCATAGAAAAGCTAAATTAAAGTTATATTCAGTATAAATGTTTTTAGCACATACAAAGCCGAGGAGCCGCTGATATAGCACCCCGCGCAGAGTTGGGATAGGATGGTTATGATAATAGCCTTGTTCTTTCACGCAACATTTATTTTAGCGCATTCTTGCAACATGCAGCTCTGCAAGTTTGTTTATATATTACTTCATTATTGTATGTACAATAAGAGGTCAATCTTCTTCGTGGAGCAATAAAGTTTTACTTGACTTACCGCGAAAATAACACCACTCAAATTCCTGCCGTTAGCGTAATATTATAAGTAAACTTAGGAAGGAAAATTAAAATTAAACATAACAATTTAAAGAACAACTAATTTCAAAAATATTAAGTTCCCGAATATTGTCGCTTTAATACAAAGTAGACTAGTGAAAGTCCTACAAGATTGCTTGAGATTGTAATATATGGAAAATTATATCCAACAAATTGCAATTTCATCATTTTATAATAAATAGTAACAAAGGAAGGAGAGAATAATACTTATCAGACAAACATAGCTTACTAACTTAGATTTAGATTTGATCTTCTTTAACAGTGTCATTGAAAATGTAAATGTTACAATTGGGACCACTCTTATGAGGTCCTCATCGAGTCTACCAACTGCCCTCAATCAGTGTGGAATAGCCAGACTGAAGCCTCACTCAAACGGGGTGAGTTTCCTCTCCCATAGACTCCCTGACTGACATCGGTGTCCAACCCAGTTTGCATAAACCAGTCTGATTCGCAAGCACATAGCCATAAATCTGATTTACTCTGAATGGGTGGAAATACACAAAATGCTTTGACGTGAACGTCAACCTCTTTCTTCCTCTAGTATCTCTTCTTCACTAATAAATGGAAAACCAAAACATACAAGATACTTACCTTATTGAAGTCAAACTTATGCTGCACTAGAAACTCCATACTGGATGCCTGAGTGGAAAAATGCACGTTATAACTATTTCATCACTGGTAGATTTTGTATACGTTATACAACACATAAAATTTGTGGTGTTTTAGATGGCTTCTCACATCTATGAAGCCATCTCAAAAACCTAAGACTAGGGATTCACACAAGTAAATAACATGAGAAACAGGTAAGTCCAGCCACCACTGCAGATGAGGTGGGTTTTTTTGGTGACCCTCGCCTAAGTATACCCTAAAAACTGAGAGAAATGGCGAGATCTGGGTTGCAAATCATGGTTGCTATTAAAGGTGATCCTCATTGCTCGGACGGCATATTTTAAGTTATATACCAATCGAAAGCTTATGACTTCAGGATGCCAAAAATATCTTTTCCAAAAAAAATAATCGTGTAATATAGCCGCTATAAACCAAAAACTAACCCTATATTTCGTTGCGATTTTACGCCCAAAAAATACGCTTAAGCTTTCCTTCTCTGACCTTGGCAAATTCGTGTGACGTAGGCGATTGCACAAGTCTTGTTGCGCAATGCATCTTCCAATGTAAAGGAACCCCAAATCGCTCCTCTTCTCCTGTGTTGAATTTCGCCAATATAGCGATAAATGTTGGTTGAATAGGTTCCTTAATCTCTGTAGATTGGTAATTATAATTCCCGGCTTCATAAGTGTGCAAGAAATGTGAAAAAATCGCTTGAATTCCCATCGCTTACGATGAATCCGAGTAGCAAGCAGAGCTCAGAACAAAGCTACGTTTACACGTAAGTGTGGGATTTTGACCAGGACTCATGCTCCTGGAGCATAGGTTGTGGCAACCGTTCCAGAGCGGAGCTATTCATTATATTGAGCGCTGACCACAATAGCAGTAGCGAATCTCGCTACTGCTTCTTTTAAAATATATAAAATTGTCATTATTTTTTCAGGTTAGAGGCAGAGGGTTAGAGGGAAAAATTCTAGGTCTAAAAAAAAAAAGATAAATAAATTGCTGACCTTTAAGGTTAGTGAGGGAGACCTGCCCCTGGAGCATGTGTGGTGGACAAAAACTATCGCATGCTTAAAGACACAGACACAGCTCTTTCATTGATTTACGTTACACCCTCTTATGCTAACCGATGGAATTGCATGAGGTATAGGCGCTATCAGGGGGAGTAACGGTGGATATCTTAATCTGCTTTTCTCAGACTGGCAAATAGTCACTCAATTATGGTTAATTGAACCTTTTTATTAATGAATCGCTGTTGGCTTTGCTATTGGCTTTCCTGTAAATTCTTGGCTCATCGAGCGTAACATGGCGGTAATTTCTTGAACTAGCGACAATTTGTTCACCATAATAAATTGCAGCAATACTACGAAGCGAAGCAAGGAATTCAATATGTTTAAAATGCCGACTGAACCGAATTCTCTGAGTGGGATATAGCCATCAAATCAACCAGATACTTCAACAAACAGTTATCTGTATCTGTATTGCTCATAATTCTGATTTAGTTGCACAAAATTGAGAGAAAATAATGTTAAGTCTTCGAAAGCGCAGAAGCGAGTGATACAATTGAATGTGATTTTGTTTACTTGCATCGACGGTTACACAATCGGTGACGTCACCACCTCACAGCGCCCAAGTCAATAATATTGACTTTCACTGAAGTGATGTTGCTAGAAAGACGGTTTTCATTTTGGCTCTTGTAACCAAATCGTGAGTAGCATAAATATGACACAGTTACATATAAAATCCCTATAAAATAAGCTTTCCATTGGTATAGCTTAATATATGCCATCCCAGCAATGAGGATCACCTTTAATATTAAGTATAAAATCTGTATGAATATCAAAAAAGGTTGTCATTGATATGTTATTTTGATCCGACAAACCAATTTTAACCGTATTCTTACAGGGAACACCTGACTGAAAAAGTGCTGTGACCTCCAGGGTCCACGGTGCATGCTAGTCTTCATGGTCCATTAGCTCGAAAATTTTGTGGATATCTACCCTAATTTCATGATTGATGGGGTAGGAGATATGAGGAATCTTCAGCAGATGTTAGCTTTATCAGGTCTGAGATATTCCATTGAGATAAAATGACGTTTTCATCATCTCGTCCATTTTGTAGCAGGACACTGGTACAGTATTTAGTGGTGTGGAAACGTTACTAGGCTTTGTTTGGACTCATTTGGCATTTTTTCATGCTGGTTCTGATATGTTAAACAATCATAATTTTTGAAATTTTTGGACAACAAAATTTAAAATTGTTCTCTAGATTACCAGAGATAACCAGTGGCTGGTGGCCAGGGGGCATGGGGGTGATTTTTGCCAAAATTGTTAAAATCTCCAAATTCTTGAATAGTTTGCCCCCCCCAAATTTCACTTTTTCCCCTTTTTTCCCGCAAAAAAAATCCCCCCCCCCCCGAAAACGAGGTTTGACACTGCCACTGTGGATGACTAAGTCACGTCATGCCGAGAAGATCTAAGGACTTAAAGGCAAACCATGCTCCAAGAACATCTGTCTAGGACTACTTCATGTTCCCACCTCCCGTGCATTGACGACAGCGCGAGATTTGATGGCTTCACTAGTAAACCCACGCTCTGGCTTAAAGTGATGGCTTTTTTACACGACGGCATATCTTACTGTGCATAAAAGCCTTCATCAATGCTATGACATCACTGCACGGAGTTAGAGAAATGCACTATAGCAATATACCTGTATACTCACAAAATACTTATTGAGGCCACGCATTGATTGCTTTCCTTAAAAAATACTCGCGGTCCATTCCGTCGGGTTTGTGAATGTGCTCAAAGTTCATATGAGGTCCATCCATTCTCCCAACATCCCACCCTACCCCTCCTTTCCAAAGTTCATCATCGTAAGCCTTACGAACTCATACGGCATGCAATAGTGATTAAGGGTTCACATTTTGACCGGCCAAAGGTCACTTGAGGTCACCAACATGTCACCCCAACTCCCCCCCTCCTTTTCACAAGTTACCCTCATAGAGCCTTACGAAACTCATACGCATGCAATATATTAAGGGTTCACATTTTGACCGGCCAAAGGTCACTGAGGTCACCAACATTCACCCCACTCCACCCCCTCCTTTTCACCAGTTACATAATCAGAGCCATTACAAACACTCATACGGCATGCAATATATAAGGGTTCACATTTTGACCGGCCAAGGTCCTTGGAGGTCACCAACATGTCACCCCACTACTCCACCCCCCCCACCCCCTCCTTTTGCACAATTACATTATCAGAGCACTTACGAAACTCATAACGGCATGCCAATATTATTAAGGGTTCACATTTTGACCGGCCAAAGGGCACTGAGGATCAACCAACAGTAACCCAAATCCACCCCCTCCTTTTCACAGTTACATAATCAGAGCCCTTACGGAAAATTCATACGGATGCAATATATTAAGGGTTCACTTTTTGACGGGGGCCAAAAGGTCTTGAGGTCACCACATGTCACCCCACTCCACCCCCTCCTTTTCACCAAGTTACATATCAGAGCACTGACAAAATCATGCGCAATGCATATATTAAGGGTTCACCATTTGCGGCCAAAGGTCACTTGAGGTCACCAACATGTCACCCCACTCCACCCCCTCCTTTTCACAAGTTACATACTCAGAGACTCTAACGAAACTCATACGGCATGCAATATATTAAGGGTCACATTTTGACCGGCCAAAGGTCACTTGAGGTCACCAACATGCAAACCAATCCCCCCCCTCCTTTTCACAAGTTACATCATCAGAGCCTTACGAAACTCTACGGCATGAAAGATAGTAAGGGTTCACATTTGACCGGCCAAAGGTCACTTGGGGCACCAACATGTCAACACACTTACACCCCCCTTTTCACAAGTTACTCCTCAGCGGCCCTTACGAAACTCATACGGCATGCAATATATAAGGGTTCACATTTGACCGGCCAAAGGTCACTTGAGGTCACCAACATTCATCCCACTCCACCCCCTCCTTTTCACAAGTTACATCATCAGAGCCCTTACGAAACTCATACGGGGGGGGGGCATGCATATATTAAGGGTTCAGCCATTTTGACCGGCCAAAGCGTCACTTGAGGTCACCCAAAATGGCACCCACTCCACCCCCTCCTTTTCACAATTTACATCAATCAGAGCCCTTACGAAATCCATACGGCCATCCTTGCAATAGATAAGGGTTCACATTTGGACTGGCCAAAGGTCACTTGAGTAACCACATGTCACCCATCCACCCACTTCCTTTTCACAAGTTACATCATCAAGAGACCCTTACGGAACTCATACAGCATACAATATATTAAGGTTTACATTTTGACCGGCCAAGGGTCACTTAGGGTCACCAACATGTCACCCCACTCCACCCCTCCTTTCACACTGTTACATAATCAGAGCCCTTACGGAACTCATAAGGCATGCCCCCCCCCCCCATATATTAAGGGTTCACATTGTGACCGGCCAAAGGTCACATGAGGTAACTAACATGTCACCCCCACCTCCCCCCCTCCTTTCACACGTTACATCATCAGCAGCCCTACGGAAATCATACGGCATGCCCAATATATTAAAGGGGTCCCATTTTGTCCGGCCAAAGGTCACTTGAGGTCACCAACATGTCAACCCCACTCCACCCCCTCCTTTTCACAAGTCCATAATCAGAGCCCTTACGAAACTCAGACGGCATGCAATATATTAAGGGTTCACATTTTGGACCGGGCCAAAGGTCATTGAGGTCACTACATGTCACCCCACTCCACCCCCTCCTTTCCAAGAAGTTACAATCATCAGAGCCCTTACGGAACTTCATAGGCATGCAATATATTAAGGGTTCACATTTTGGACGGCAAAGGTCACTTGAAGGTCACCAACATGTCACCCCACTCCACCCCCTCCTTTTCACAGTTACATCATCAGAGCCCTTTACGGACTCATACGGCATGCAATATATTAAGGTTCACATTTGACCGGCAAAGGTCACTTGAGGTCACCAACATGTCACCCCACTCCACCCCCTCCTTTCACCAAATTACATCATCAGAGCCCTTCGGAATCATACGGCATCAATATATAATGGGTTCACATTTGACCGGCCAAAGGTCACTTGAGGTCACAACATGTAACCCACTCCACCCCTCTCCTGTTCACAAGTTCAATCATCAGAGCCATTATGAAATAATACGGCATGCATCTATTAAGGGTTCACATTTGACCGGCCAAAGGTCAATTGAGGTCACCAACATGTACCCACTCCACCCCCTCCTTTTCACAAGTTAAATTCAGAGCCCTTACGAAACTCATACGGAATGCCAATATATTAAGGGTTCACATTGTGACCCGGCCAAAGCTCACTTGAGGTCACTAACCATGTACCCCATCCACCCCCTCCTTTCCAAGTTAATCATCAGAGCCCTTACGGAACTCATACGGCATGCAATATATTAAGGGTTCCCATTTTGACTACGGACTCTGCGATGTAGCTATCATGTCAATGTGC
>JAMKCH010009646.1:0-29428 GCA_023653785.1 Ophioderma brevispina | reverse complement strand
AGATTGATTCCATCCATGCACTGTATGATGTTGTGCAGTAGCGCTTGATGGAATAAATGGGAATTTAAAGCCAATATTTGTCGCCATGTGTTGGAAATCCACTTTATGTCAATTACCTTATTCAAATTGGAGATCATAAAGAGACCATATCAAACAGTAACCAGGATGATTTTAACCATGATGGTTAGAGTCTTTACAACAATCAGTAAGATTCAAATTTCAAATTTCATGGCACCATGGCGAAAACACCTAACAATTCCGTTTTTTTAGCCATAAATATTACTTTATTCAAATAATTTTCAGTTAACCCAGATGGAACTCACTATTCAATGTTGTGCTCCCACTTTGTACGCCTTTAGATTCCCTTATCCCCCAGAAATTGAGTGCCTTTTGGAATCAGGAGATTTTCAAGAAATCATATGTATTTACCAATTACTCAATATATTTCCATTACTGCAAACCGTGACATCCCTTTCATTATTAGTATGATAACCCTTTCTCTATCCTAGGTGTATGTGTTAAGAAATTGGGGAAAAAACCAAGATGCATTAATTAGCCCCCTCCACATCAATGCTGTCTTACTTATCCCTAAACTCCTGTCTTTCTATGGCCTGGTACACCTCGCTGTACTTTGGTGTGCAGGAGTTGATTTACACTGAATGACTTGACCTCTCTGAGTGTGAAGACTTCCTTTTCGTAATCATTAACTTCCATCGCATGCATACAAACGTCCCTTTATATCTAAGGCCCCAGAGGGGTCAAAAAGGTAGTTTCCCAAGCTCTTGAGACTCTAACTATGTTTTATACCAGAAATGTGTGTCCCTGTGTAGCTTTGTAGTCATAGTGTCACAATATTTTTCTGAAACTGTTTATTTCAATGTCCAAGTCTCGAGGGAGTTTTCTCATCGCAGTCAGTGATTCTTGCCGTCATTCCCCCAACTGCCAAACTGGTTCCCCTATAGCTTTTTCATTCCTTGTAGGCCTCTATCATGCTATATTCCATTTTTGAGGGCATAATTAGATTTGCCTGCTATAAGCCATGGCTATCTTGGGGGTGCTTTTGGGGGCGTGCACCTCGGGGGTTCGTGCCAAAACATGCAAATTCAGCCTATTTTTGGCTATTAGAGGTCCACCTCAAAGAGCCAGGTCTGGGCATGCCGGTGTAAATCTCACCTATTCTTGCAGCCATTTCCTCGCTTGACCGTTGATAATGATGTTGTATGGTGGGTTCTTATTTGTAGAGAAGATTCTGGAGGAAAACAAAATAAGGAATAAATTAATTTGAGATGTAATCACTTATGGTTTCAAGACACGTACTGCAATCAATTTCGGTGCTCAGCACAGCCCATACCCTGGGAGTGAGGTAGATGCACTTGAAGTCCATCAGCAGTCGATTACACACAAGGAAAATCTAGTGGTGCATGTACCTACAGAGCTTAATCTAAATTATAACAAGACTTTTGTGAGGAATTTTGTACCTGCCAACAGAGAAATACATTTCAGGTAGACTCTTTCTCATAGTAACAATCACCCAATTTTAAAATACATGCAATGCAACCTGATGCTATTTTAAAAGTTTTCATGGATTATGATACTACATTTCCCAGCAGAATCATTTCCAACTTAATCTCCAATTAGTTCACCGAGTCTAACAAAAATAAATCAATAAAAAAATAATAAATAAATTGCTACACTTTTTTTGCTACATTGAAACGAATACATTAATGTATGGTTGTGTATGAACCTTCCCCATAACAAGTACCCAAATATTTTTGATTAAAAGTCCGACATCAAGAAACACGATAAAGGCATAATTTCAATTCTCTTACAAGCTGCCTCAATGTACAAAAATCCTGTTCAAATTTACCTGCTCAAAAACAATTCCACTTTTGAAATGCAATGCCACCAAAGTGGCTTTAAAGTAACAATATGGAACATTGAGCCATGTCAATATAACATTGCTTTTTTTTTTTTTTTTTTTTTTTTGTTTGTTCCTTGAAACAATCGTAGTAACTTACTTGTAATATCTTCTTCACAAATTTCTGTAATTGCCTCAATATAGCTGCCTGATTTTGAGGTAGTTCTGTACATGTGCTAAATACTCAAAGTCATACTGGGATTGCTGGAATTCAGATATTGTTCTTAGAATATTATTCATCTGAAAAACAAACAAACGAAATACATCAGCATTGGTTCTACCCCTCAGATCTGTTAAGGCGAACAAAGGCTACGGGGTAACTATGTACAGCTTGCATCTCTGCCAGGTTAAAAATGTTTCCTCCGATTAATTCTTTCATTATCACTAAGAAGGCGAACTTCTTAGTATCCCAGGCCGAGTCGTCGGCGGGTAAACCGACTCCCCCATCGTATTTGTAACTGAATTCGTTAATGAGGAGGGTAACTGTTTCCCGCTGGTAGAATGAAAAAGAGAATCTCCATCTACCTACAATGGCGTCAGCTCTGGAGAGCTAATAATGGCGGCCCTCCAGCACATGCTGCCTTGCATGTTGGGCAAATTTGCCCAAAGGCTATGCCACCCTGCCGCTAACGTGGATTGACGTCCGGAAAAACCACCGGGCTCCGTCCAATTATCTTTTGCTCCCATAAATCCGCACACGCAGTATTGCTGAGTGTTGAGGTGATCCGGCCACCCTCTCGTTTACGGGGACAAAACCGGAATTTAACTTTGGTCTAGCTAACTAACTAAGAGGCAGAATTGTCAACAATCCCACGGTGCTATCAGTCATCACGCTCAAAATATTTGGCATGGGAATCCAGCCTATGCAAAGATAATTCTACTTCTAGCCTTTATTGTCTTCTCCTCCTGTGGTGGCGTTACCTTGGTAAGCACATTAGATTATGAAAATTACGGGTGGCTTTAAAAAACACTCTACTTTTTTATTTTGAAACATTTTGTAACACCAAGAGTTCTACAAAGCAAAATGCAGGTAACTAGCTATGTTACATTGCCTGCAATCTGTCTACTTCAGTACCCATGTAACAGTCTAATGAAGAAGCTAATTCTAAAAAGAAATCATCAAGGAAACAAGTAAAAACAACGTGTACCATCATTCTTGCCTCGCTTACCTTGTTCTGTTTTATTCCATAATAAAATCTATGAAGTATTCATTTCATGTAAATGAAGAGACAAATTTCACACAAAAAGTTATGTACACATTTATAAAGTTACATTTCCTTCATAGCCCATTTCTTTTCTCCTAACTTCTCTACCTCCGTGGCAGTTATGTCATAAACGTCAACACAGCTTTTTAACGCACCGCAAATATGGCTGTGCCTTTGTGCGCGGCGTGTAAACTGACGTGCACGGATGTTTATAGTGTCGATCCTAACCCTTATTTGTGAGGTGAGTGCTAATTACATATGGAGAGAAATCTAATACTTGTGTATAGGGTAAACCTAACCTTTTAAATGAAGGGTCTGGCCGAAACTGTCCCTACAGCCCAACCATTGAGTCCTATCCCACCTGGCCCAGTTTTTGGAAAATTCCACCTCGATTTCTGTCAGCCTAACCTTAGTTGAACCTATATTACTATCCATTCCCCCTGTGCTTGGATGTGCTACATCTATATAGATGAGATCTTGAAGGTACATTCCTATGAGAGACCAGATTGGGAGAGACAATGATTAAGATAATTCATAACACTTTGCGCAGATTGGAGTGTACAATTATTTTAATATTTTTCCAAGAGCATATAAACAAATAACAAATAAAAGTATAACTACTCTTCTTTTTGTGCACACAAGACAAACACACAATTTTTAACATTTTTAAACTCAAAAGGATGTTTCATGCTTAGTAATAAATAATAATGATTTTATAAGGCATACATATCCACCAAAGAGGTGCTCACGTCGCAATAAAGCAGAGGAAAAACAAATTTAATATAAAGCAAAACAAACATGCAATAAAAATACATCATGGAAACACAGATCCAAGGTGGCATACAAAATATGGCAATATTTGAAATCATTTTACTTGCTGCCTACCATCTGACATGGTTTCGTGAAATTATACCTCCATTTTAAGATAAACCCTGAGATGAATTAATTCCCATGGACTTACCTAAAAATGGTAAGCATGGTAACCTAACATTGTCCATGTGCTCTCGTAATCTTTGTCTATTCTCATCTTCTGACATCAGTTCTGCTAACTTGTCACATGTGGCTCTCTCCTTCTTATGTAACAGCTAAAATGACAATCAATGAAAGAAAAAAAACACCAGTTATTACCTTTAGCAAAAAGTTGGATAAACACAAGAATAGATAACTGGGAGCCAAAAAAGAGGAAAGGACTGAGAAAAGGTATAACTAGGAGAGGGCGTTAAACAAGAAATAGCCTCAAGCTAGTTTAGGGATGTAGGAAACAAGTTATCCCCAACAGATCAGGTTGGAGTAATGAAGAAAGCACTTGTCCTCAAGTGACTGCGTGTCCATCTTTTAACAAGATAAATACTTCAAATCTTAAGTCCAGTCTTGGTCTGCCATTATCATAGATAAGCAGCAACCACTGTTTTTGTAGTTTTAATTTACAGGGGCATTATCATAGAATAATCCGGCAACCACGTTTTTGTAGTTTTAATTACAATAGTTTTCTGTATATAGATGGCATAGCAGAGTGGGGCATTCCTGTTAAACTGACCATCGTTTCACAATTAAGAAAATTTAATATAGCCATGGACAATTTGCCAAAATAATCCAACTCATTAAGAGAGGCAGTCTTGCCACAGCTTGAAGCTTTGTATCTTTCTTTCACAATAAATTATCCCAATTATAAATGCTGATGTTATTGCAGCAAAAGAACAATAACTATTTCTGAATGCAAGATACATACCTCCCAAGTAGGACATCAATAAGATCTCCTTGTTATTAGAGGGATCAGGCTCCTAAGGGGTATGCCCTGTAGTACTTGGGCCCTTTAAACTTTGGTTGTTGTTGTGTATCAAACCTTCCCCCTCAATCAAAGAGTCATACTGACTTTCAAGAAGTAAATATCCACAAACCCAAAATTCAAAGCATTGTATGTGTGAGTTTGCATGCATCATCCCCACACACACCGCATGCATGTCCGCATTGCTGTAAAACAGTTATGTCAATGTTGCACCATCTATTTCAAATTCAAGATCAAAGGAGCAACCTCTTGTCTGTGTGTTTCAATGCTTGTGTGTAATATTGCATGAAATAGATCTCTTATTGGATGCACACACAGTCCACACCTACTGACCCATAGATAACTGGAACAACAAATGATCAATCTATTTACTGTTAATTACCTCTCTCTCTCTTTTTTTTTTTTTTAAGTTTACTATTTTTTTTAAAATAGATTATTTTTTTTATTTTTTTTCATATAATTTCAGAATTATAACATTCGCTAATTTTTGACACAGGGCGATAGTTTTTTTTTTTCAATAAGACACACAATTTGAGGCAACATCGACGACTTAAATTGGGAAAAAAATTGAGGTCTATCCATCTGAATCTATCTGCTGGAAAATCATTAAAAGTTAATGCAGTTATGTTGGGCCTAAGTAAAAACCCAGTTCACAATGAGAGTATGAGCTACTACTTTACAGCTGGCACATTCTTGCGAGTCTGAACTTGGTGCACATATGTGCGCAAATGAAATATGGGCTAGTACTTTTCCCTCTATGGCTTGGTGAACTGACATATTGGTGGCACTGTTAATTGCAAATGAAAGTAGGGCTACTATATACTTGCACTCCATGTCTTGGCGAGTCTGAATATTGGGGTGCACTGTGGAATTGTCAAATGCAAGTATGGGCTCCGATACTTACACTCCTTTCTTGGCGAGCGGAATATTGGTGCACTATATAGTGGCAAATAGAAAGTATGGGCTTAGTACTTCTTACACAGTCCATGTCTTGTGAGACTGAATTATTGGTGGTAACTATATATGCAAATGAAAGTTATGGGCTAGTACTTACACTCCATGTCCTTTTGAGTTGAATCTTGGTGTCACTATATAGTGCCAATGAAGTATGGCTAGTACTTACACTCCATGTCTTGGTGAGTCTGAATATTGGTGTACTATAATAGTGCAAATGAAGTATGGGCTAGTATTACACTCCTGTCTTGGCGAGTCTGAATTTGGTGTCACTATATAGTGCAAATGAAAGTATGGGCTAGTCACTTACACTCCATGTCTTGGTGAGTCTGAATATTGGTGCACTATATCGTGCCAATGAAAGTATGGGCTAGTACTTACACTCCATGTCTTGGTAGTCGATATTGGTGTACTATATAGTGCAAATGAATTAGGGGCTAGTACTTGCAACTCCATGTCTTGGGTAGTCGATATTGGTGTACTAGATAGTGCAAATGAAAGTATTGGCTACGTACTTACACTCATGTCTTGGGCGCGTTGCATATTGGTGCACTGTGTATTGCAATATCACAGCCATCAGTGAATGGAAATTGTTGATTTCATACATTTCGTAAATAACCATAAATATAACAAAGATGTTGAAAGGTCAGGTCAATTTTTCTTTAGTCAGGTCCAGGTTTTCTTAAGGGCTGCTGCGGTATCCGGTAACCAGTACTACCTGTCCAGGGCCTGGTTGTCGGCGGCTAAACCCTCACCCACCATCAGGTTTCCTAAGGAGGGTAGCTGGTTACCCTTGGTAAACTAAAAGAATCTACCTACAATTTTTTCACTAAAGCTAAAATGACCCTACTGCGGGTTTCTGTGTCTGGCTAAACCATTTTTTTTTTTAAATTAAAGAATAATTTATCAACATAATATAATGCATAACTTTTGGATGGGGTACAGTGTAGAAAAAATATTTTGGCAGGAAACCGGAGTTATAGGAGAGCAAATTGTAATCTTTTGGCTGGGTGGAGTAGCTAAGTCCCCATCATGCAATAAAATCCTTTGTGTATTCTTCCACCACTGTCACTGTTCTTGAAAATAATGAAGGCCTTACATCTGTGATTTTTATATTGTGTTCCACACTCAACATGATGCACTTGTTGGAAGAAAAAACTTTAAACCTTTGGCAATAACATCGATTTTTCGATTACAAAATTTCCTTATTTTTACCTTATTTTTATCTATACCTCAGAATGCCAATATCAACAAGAGAAGTAATCTTGTTTATTTCAAGTTCATAACAATCTCTGATTTCATTTAGGAAATAAGTACAGTGGTTTGAAATCACTTTTTCTTCTTGCAGAGTAATAAGATTTTGTTACAACATTTTTTGTCAAGAAGTGATACACTGTTGCTTTTTGTTCAATTAAAGGGGCATTTCGTAATCCACAACCTCTTCCCCTCGACGTACCTCAAAAATACACTTCGTCGGTTCTCGAACCGCTAAATCCCCTGGCGGGACGGTTTACAAATTTTTTAAATAATCAGCTGCAAATACCTACCCCTTAAAAAATTAAGACCAAAAATCCCTTAAACACCAAAAAACCCCGCCGACCCCCCTTAAACCTGGCAACCCCCTTAACTTCGTGCAAACCCACCTAAACCACCACAAGAGCCCCCTTAAGAGAGCCCATAACACAACCCCCCTTAAACCCGACAAACCCACCATTAACCCCCAACATCCCCCTAAGATCCCAGACAACCCGACCCCCCTTAAACCCATACAACCCATGTTCAACGTCCTTTAGAATGCATACTCACATGCGCGCATACGCGCATAGCACGTGCATTTGTGCACGTCTGCGCATGCATACTCGGATTATGTGCCACAAAACCCCTTAAAACCCCAAAACCCCCCCCTATAAACCCAAAAATACCCCTTAAAACCCCAACAACCCCCCCTTAAACCTGGACAAACCCCCCCTTAACTCGTGTCAACCACCACCTAAACCACAACCGCCCCCCTTAAGCCCAGACAAACCCCCCTTAAACCCGGACCAACCCCCTTTAAAACAAAAAAACCGGACACCCACGTAACCCAACATCCCCATTCAGTCCATCAGACCCCCCCCTTAAAAACCCGCACACCCCCTTTAAACCCAGAAACCCCCTTAAAACCCCAACAATCCCCTTAAACCCAACACCCCCTTAAAGCTGGACAACCCCCCTTAACCCGAAAAACCCCCCTTAACTTGCCACCCCCCTTAAACTAACTCGTGCACCCCACCTTAAACCACACAACAAGCCCCCTTAATCCCGGACAGCCCCTTTAACCCCGGACCACCCCTTTAAAACCTTGACAAACCCCCTTAAGCCCCAACAATCCCCCCCCCTTAAGTCCAGACAACCCCTAAACCCGGACAAAACACCTTTTAAAACCCGACAAAAACCCAACCTTAAAACCCCCAAAACCCACCTTAAACCCCCACCAATCCCCCTTAACCCAACAACCCCCTATAAAGCGACAACCCCCCTTAACACCCGGACAACCCCCCTTACCCCTGGACACCCTAAACCTAATCAGCGCGAGAGTACATGATTCCCCACCACCCTCATCATTTTCATCAAAATCGTACTTATGGATCTTCAGATATAGTTTGTTCACAAGTTTTTTGTGTGAAAATACCAAAACCCAAATTTAGCCGCATAATATGCAAATTAGCTAGTAATATTAGCAATATCATGCGCCCCCAAACCCTACTCGCGCGAGAGTACAATGATCCCCACCCCTCCACCAAGATCCATCAAAATCGACTTAGGATCTTCAGATAGTTAGTTCACAAGTTTTTTTGGGTGAAAATACCCCAAATTTAGACCATAAATAGGCCAAATTGCATTTAATAATTAGCCATCTGCCATGCCCATACTCTAATCAGAGAAGGGCATTGCAGTCCTATCCCACCCACCAAGTTTACTCACCTAACCCCTTCTGGTTCTCATGTTATCGGCGTTCGTTCACAATTGTGTTGGAAATACCCCAAATTAACTCATTAAATTATGCAATTAGGTACCTAATTAGCATATATGCCACGCCATAATCGTCAATAAAGGGCATGGCAGTCCGAATCCACCCACCAAGTTACATCACCATAATCCTTATGGGTCTCAGTTTTCCGCGTTCACAAGATTGTGTTGAAACGCCGCCGACTCCGACGCCCCGCCTTGAACTGCTAGCATCATCCTCCCTCTTCGGCGTTTCAAGGCCAGGGGATAAAAAGTGGAGATTTTTTATATCATCTTAACTGTTAACATTAGCACATCCTTGTTTAGGAAATCTTACTTGGCAATTTGGTCCATCTGTAAAGAATTCACAATTTTTTGTATTTTCCCCTGTCCGTACATGGACTCATTATAGGGCGATGGGAAACAAGCAATTGCTCATAACACAAAACCACAAGATTGGGATCAACTCAAATTTTTGTAAATAAGGTTTTCTCAAGGTATCTCGGAGCAATGAAGAACCGAGGTGCAGAACACAAAAATCACCTTTATATTAAAAACTTAAAAAAAGAAAAAACCTAAAAAATTTTAAAAATGTTTTGTTTCAAGATTGCCTTACCTTTGCAATTTTGATGAACTGTCCCAGAATCTCGGCCCTGATCTTGAGTTTTTTTGGGCGGTCAGATTTTCTCTACCACCCAAAAGATACCTGATGGATAAAGAAGAAAGAACGGCACTTAGTCAGCATGCAGATTGTGTAAAAGACTACCTGTTTATAAACTACAACAAAAATAACAATTTACATTTTAAAAATGATTAAAAGTATTATAGAAATTTTAAGTATAACAGTGGGTAGTCTCCTGTGTGATTGATCTTCAATTTCCACACCGACTACATTATTCATTGCGCATATGGAAATCCCTGGAAAAAGATGTGCCTGTGAAGGCCTCATAGATATACTCACCAAATTATAGGAATTGTGGAACTCATTTTTTGTAATTTTTTATCATACAGCACTAGCCACTTAAACAATTTTGGTGTGCGTTTACTTATTAACTATTTATTGGTACAAGACTGTAATACAGACATAAAATTGGTGCTCTTATCCAGTTTTTTAAATAAAGAACAAAAAATTTATCTACCAGCCACTAACACCATGCTTAAGTACCAGGAGGGGTTACAATTTTGAATCCAGCCGGAATTGAGCACATGAGGTGCGGCGTGTGAAGGTCCTCATCAGTTATACTCCCATACAAAGATTGTGGAACTCTCATTTTGTATTTTATAGCACCTTCACATCACTGGCATATCAAGACATAAAATTGTACAGCGGTCCATCGAATGATCCAGCTTCGAGCATGAGGATTTTTTTTTGTCATTTATGTTGCAACCCGATCACTCTAGATTACATTGAAATGGTTCCGTCTACCTGGAGAATGTGTTGTAGTTTCTTATCAAACCACTGTTATTTCCATATTTAACAATGCATGTTCTGATTTATCCCCTACAATCTACGCTTTCAACCTAAGACTTTAGAATCATCTCTTCATTCTACTACTTCACTCCTCAGCTTCTGTGGGTTTTTAGTGGTAGAATAGTAGAGACCTTGACTAGTATCCAAGAGGTTTGCAGGTTAACCGGCCAAGAGCACTCAAGGTTTTTGTGGTTTTTTTTCCATCATTTTATTGCACTGGTCACTTGGGAAGGGGTAGATTAAATTGAGATCATCCGTGTCTACCAAGTTGAACTTGAAGTTTTCTTTTCTCATATCAGCTTCTCTAATTTCCACTAAGCATTCTACTTACCTGATTAACTTCTTGTGAAATTGCTACATTTTGGACACAGATTGTTTTTCTCTTTGCCAGACCAGGCACAGCTGCTTAGGCATCCTGCAAGACAATAACAAACAATAAATTTCAAGAAATTCAATATCTGGTTCAAAATTTAAGTACTTGAAGTGCAGTGCAATGTTCTTAGTCTTTCCAACATGCATTTAAATTATTCAGAACCGCTGGCCTAAACTTGCTATTAGTCACATTTAATTGACACCACGTCCAACCATCTCATATTTTTTTCCTTTCCCAACACTATTGCATCCTTATATTAAGGCATGTTTTCATATAACCTGGAATCTGACAACATAATGAAAACCCCTGTAGTGGTGCCATATTTTAACAATAGCTTGTACAACGAATGATATAATATCACAGAATCCATTAGCGTCCTCCACCCCTGGCACAATTCAGGATTTCATTAAATTGATCGCACAGGCAGATTCGTTTTAAACAAGGAAACCTAATAAAACAGGGCGACGGTAAGTGCACAGTCTCTAAGAGAGCTAAAAAATAATGACATGTTTGGAAATTCGACCAGGTGGGGAACAAATGCTGCAAAGCCGAACATATTATCTGTGCATGGTCTTATATTTAATAATACTCAAACAAAGCTAAAGCATACATAACATTTTGTCTTGTGTGTATGGTGGCTTGTTTGTGCAAATTTTCTACAAATTTCACCTTTAATTCCAGGCTGATTTTTTATTTTTTTTGTCAGTCAAGGGCTGAGATCAGCTTCCTTCGGCTATCTTGGCAAAAGGCAGTCATTTAAAGGTGCAATAAGATATTTTGAGGCACCCAAATATTTGTCATACCTCGTAATTCTTATAGATTAACCCTATAGATTTCTACCTTGTATTTGACTTACAGAAATGGCTTAAAAGAGAGAAAACAATTGATTTTGATAGGCTTATATTTCAATGTAAAAACATAGCTAGGCTGAATTTTGTATTTGCTCCTATACTGAATTTTGAAATGTCAGCATTTTTTATCAAAGAAACATTTCCTCAGCTTAATAATTCTTTCAGATGGGATATTTTGAATGAAAGCTTTACATGGGGCAACACTCAGTACGTTTCAACTTTTTTAAGGGACCCGATTGGGAAATCTCTCTCTTGCACCTTTCAATTCACTGATATCATGTCTAAATTATCAAATGATGTTCATCTTTAAAACATTTACATCTTGAACAATTAAATGACTGCAGAGTGGTTAAAACCGAGTAAGTGGCCAAGGTTTGTAGGAGACCTCAAATAACCCTATTTGACATAATTAAAATGATTTTCTACTCTTCTAAATTATATTGTTACAATTTTGGCATGTAATCACTGTTGTTTCTTTAACCATTAACAATGACACTGCTGGCCTCTCAATAGCTGATGATTTTCCTAACAATATTTTGTCAACAACACTTCATTATGCCTGTAGTTACATAATCAAACCATGACCTGAACATGCTTTAAACCATCCTCGATCTGTTCAGTGGTTGCAAATATGAAAGAGCAAAACAAGGCATCGCGGCAATAAAGAAACACTTTTGCGGTTGATTGAATCCCCAAAAGCAACATGCGATCACATGAGCTCAAGGATATCCCGAATGCAATTATGAGATATAAGGATGACATATGGAGTGCAACATAACCCAATTCCATTGGTGTCCGCCTACTTTGACTCAGGGTTGCTTGCTCCGATCTATTGAATTACTATACGCTATGTTTACACAATACAGTGATATACACATGTGAACAAAAATGTCCTCCATGCACAAAATAATGGCCATGTTTAAGGGCTAATTATTTCCTGTTTCTTTTGTTGTGAGATTTTGAATTATGATGGAAATTGAATACTTTTGACCTTTAACTCAGCAACTTGGATTGTAAGAATGTTGCTCATTGCAGAAACAAAAAAATGGAGTGACTTGGGTGGGCTCCCCGGAGTAGTGGTTTGTAGCATTTTGAATATATATTGACAAGGCAAAATGCCCTCCTCACACATCGGGGATAGAGGGCAGGGAGCCATACAAATTTTCAAAAGAGGCTGTTATGCACATTGGGGGTGCGCACACCAGGGGGTCTGAAAAGGAGGGAGAGGGATTGAAATAAGACGCAAACTGAAAAAAACACCCACATTTTTCGCAGTTCCTGGACCCCCCGGGCTGTAGGGTTTTTTTTGGTTACAGTTAATATTTGGCAAATTGTGTTTATCATTTAAGTTTAGCTTGAATATGTGATGTGAATCAAGCAAAATGAGTCGGAATCCGCAATATTGTTTTTCAGATATAGCCAACCAAGGAGAAAATGTCCTTTGTTTCCTATTGTTTTGGCCACCCTTCACTGATTATATCTTTGAATAGTGGTCAATTTTCAATGGGGATTTCAGCAAATGTAGCTTTTAAAAGTTCTACAGTTACATGAAAAAGTAAAAATTGACACTGACCGACTTCAGCCTCCTTTGCTTGATCACCTCACATATAATCTTCATTTGCTTCAAGTTTTGACTCACATTGTACATTCGGTTTCCGTAGTTATGACGGTTTTAGTCAAACGACATAAGCAAAACGCAGAACAATTCTTTTGTTTTTCTTTGATTTTTAATTCTTATGTCATTTTTATTGTTTTAAAAAAATCGATTCCTTCTGAACACATCTTTGGCGAATTTCTGACACAAATGCTTTGTATTTTATTAAAAAAATAGCAAAACCTTCATAATGTTTTAGTTAAGTTTATTCTGAAGTCATCTGCAAAATTAAAATAATTTGCAATAATTAATCATTATTTACATGAAATTGAGCATTCTTTAAGAACTATCTGAACTTTGAGCTGCGTTTTTGAACATTCGATTTTGCAAAGTTCTCGGACGCAAAACACAATTTCTCGAAAAGTATAAGGGATACAGACTTCCCATTTGGACCAGATGTTGCTCTAATATTGTTCTTGAGATTGACTAAAATGGATGGATTATACCGACAGGAAGGCATTTTTATTCAACACAAAAAGTGAAGTCCAATTATTTTTCACTTTCGCAAATACAGACAGTGTGAGTCAAAAAAAACCTCAACTACATTCATATAACAAAATAATTAAAATAGTTAAGAATTGTTTTGCTCAATGTTTTGCTATGGTTTATAAAGAAGGATAAACAGGCTTTCAGAAACGTTTTATTTGGTGTCATTTGGACTTTGAGGGAAGAAGTTACGCCTTTTTTGCTGATAGACTTAAAAATCCTTGTGGCCGATTTTGTGCCAAACAAAGATGCATCTCTTAGCATTAATTAACATGGTCTCAGCAGTGATTTGAGTACACAACATTTAACACCAAATTATTGTTAAACAATAAAAGGTGGGAGAGTAATTGAAGGATTATAAAAATAATATCCCAAGATTACAAAGAAAATGCTACGTAAAAATGGTTCAATTTCCCAACTAAGAAAGTCAACATAGCTGATGTAAGACCACGTTTACTTTGGTTCAGAAAGAATTTTCATGGTTTGAACCTACAACAAACTTGGAGCAAAAGTGGAACCCATAGAACGTTTTGTATTCTGCTTGAAAAACAGTGCAGGCGGATCTTGAATGTTAAGATTTGAATTCCGATTTATCTACAGAAAACTTCAGCTTTAGTTTCTTCTGTGCAAATTTATGGACGCTGAGTAACTATTTTGTGCAAATACTTACCGTAGAGATGTAAAACAAAAAATCTCTGAGAGTTTGCTTATGTTCATGACAGACATTGATATGGGGTATTTTCATAGACGACATCTTTATGATTGAATAATGATATTTAATTTTTAAAGATATTTTCCTTATAATTTGTTACACAATAGACCATTTTATTCAAACTGATATGTTTTTTTGTCGAGAAGAAATCGATACCATCTGACATTGCATGTGTGAATTGTCCTTTGCTATAATGTGTTATGGTATACGTTCGGTGTCAGTCTCTCCGCATTTGTATGGTAAAATCGGCCAAACTGAATTTTTTAGGGTCTCCTCCGCAAAATTGTCATAGTTTCTGAACCCCAAGTCCGACAGACACCAAATAAAAGTCTTCTGATAGCCCGTTTTATCTCTGTAAACAACCAAGCAAACCTTGAGTCAAAAATAACGTTTAATCTTTGAAACAAAATCTTTCTGAATGTAGGGTTTTTATTGACTCACACTGTATGTAGAAACCCTGTGGATTACCCCCCCTTACCAGTTGAGTATGAACATAGTTTTGGTAGTTCATTCAGCAAGATGTTGAACCTACCAACAATTCCCCATTTGTTTCATCTTGATAGCAGCAATAGTTTTTGTAGTTAGAATGTTTTGCCGTAATCCAAGCTAGCAAAATAGTTCCAATTAACCGCCGTTACCATGCAACCAGGTCCATGACCATTATTTTTCATTTGTTTCAAATTCGGACAGTATAAGTAGTAAGACTAAGCACTTAGATTACCTTTTAGCTCATTTATAGCCAGAGATTATCATTTTACTTTTTTTGCTGTTCATAACCCAAAAACCCCCTTAAGCGGCCTCTGGACCCTGCTATTGGGTTTGAATTGTTCCAGGATCTGCACTTATGTGCATAGTGGGGTAACTCAAGCGCTGTGGTTCACCTGAACCTAGTGTTTAGTGCCCTGTTGTCTTGTTAAGCTTAAAACATGTTTAAAACTCCTTTCTCTAATTCTAAATCATGATCTCATTTATAATAATAAAATACATCGGTCCTTGGACCGCATGTATCGCCTGCTGTTGCGGTTTGTGATAGGCCTCATATGACCTTTGCCTTGGGCATGTGACCTTTGACCACATCAACTAATGAGGGATCAATTTGCACCTATGAACTCAAGTTTTTTGATTTCCAATTGACTTTCAACTTTTCACATGAAGTCATTTTACATATTTAGTCTATCTTACACTTGACCTCACATGACCTCTGACCTTGGGTATGTGACCCTTGACCATCAGCAATGATGATCCCATGGGTTTGCATCTATGTTTCAGTTTGGTTTAAATCCATCGGTATGCGGATATTACAGGCCAATGTGAACCCTTTTTCACGACAACAGACATCACAACAACAACAGACATCACAAACAAAGTGATCTGCACCACATAACATCTTCTATTTGAACATCTAGGAGCTAAATGTAAATTGATAAGTTACGGACAAGATCCACACCTTGTTGGAGTAAATCAGGTCTATGCAAATGAGCTAAGTCCCTTTTTTCAGAGTTGAATGCCACTTTGCATGTAACAATTATTACATGGCAGCTGTTGTGTTTAGTCACCCCTTTAAAAATTCCTTCATTTCCTTCAAATTTGAGTGATGTACACCCCATTTCAATAAAGCGATCAATTTTGCCTTTAGATACTCATTTCTGTATTTAATGCATGAGCTCCCTGACAAAGAGCCATCGCCTTGGGGTTCATTTTATTTGTGGTTTTATAGCACACACCCACTTATCACAGAATAGACATCTCAAAATGTTTTAATGTAGAAGTATATCAGAATTTTTACAGATTCACCCAAAATGCCCTGCTGGAAATACAGTTTCCCCTCATTAAAGGATTTGCCCATTAATGGGCAGTCAGTGTGCACACCACCTGCTATAAGATGAGCCCAAGGCATGTTACCAATGGCACTGGAGATTTCCATAATAAATATAAGGGCACACTGATTGTAGAGAAATTAGTGGAAAAGTACTCTAGTTACATAATGTGTGATGCGATCAGTGATGATCAATTGCCGCAAAATTAAAATATTGTTCGGTTTTTTTTTCAATTTCAATTTATGTGTAAATTTTGTGTATGCTTCATTTTGCTTATCTCAATTGAACCACGGGCCCCCCTTTCTAGAAATATGGTAATTTTAGAGTCGCTCAGAACAAAAAGGGTTTCGCAGAATGTTTGCATATTGCAATTAACCACCAAGCTTTTTGAGAGGTTGAGAACTTAATGCGGTATATGCATTTTTTGTTATGGGGTTATCATTTCTATCACAGCAGGATGCTATGGCAAAGTATCAAAAATGACGATATGCAATATACGCCTGCAATGAGCATTGCCAGAAAATCAATCCACTTCTCACCAAACTTAATTGCACATTGTACCACAGATCTAGTTCCTGCACAGTACCAAATTCACCAACCACTTGATTAAGTTCAAGACTCTGCACATATTTTTCCACATGCATGTGATTTTTGCTGCAGCAATTGATTATCAAATCTCCCTTCATGAATATGCTGGTTATTTTTTTTTTTTTTGCAAGGGGGGAAAACCAGGGCAAACTATCCCGCAACAATCACGGTTTGATTTTCAGTTTGAGCAATGCAACTGCCAAATGTTTCACGGAACTTGGGTTAACGATGACCTTAAAATGAAAGCTGTTTAAGAATGAGATAAAGGATGATTTGGCAACCGGTACTCTCTTTATTACGACGAATTGAACCCGGCAAACACCATATTTTTGCGTGGAACAACTCGGCCTCCGGCCCTTGTTCTTCCACTTAATAATAATGGTATTGCCTTTACGGTTTATAAAACAACAAGGCTGCCACCACCCGTGACAACAATTGAAAACCCGTTGAATGCAATGATCATACGCAACGAGACACAACGCTGGGGAGGCAAGCGAGAAAGCGTAGCAAAACGTGGTA
This sequence comes from Ophioderma brevispina, assembly GCA_023653785.1. Classification (NCBI taxonomy): domain Eukaryota; kingdom Metazoa; phylum Echinodermata; class Ophiuroidea; order Amphilepidida; family Ophiodermatidae; genus Ophioderma; species Ophioderma brevispina. The sequence goes on along the minus strand of JAMKCH010009646.1, from coordinate 12,106 downwards.
TGATGTGAGCACTTCAACCTAAAATAACATCAATACGCAGCGCGTACTCCTGGTTTCAATTGTCGAATTGAACCCGGGCAAGTAGCCAATGAAATCGCTTATAGTTCACACAGCTGTTATAAGAATTTCTGTTTGAGAATTCATTGCAACTACAAATGTATCTTCAAAATTAAATAAAATGTTTAGTAAGTTGGTGATGTTGCTGCCAAGCAGTTTTTTGGCAGCAGTTGTTCTTTGCCTTGCATATTGCATTATTAATCAGCATATCATGCATTATTAGGTTTGTTCTGGGGACCTGTACTTAACACTCCCACTGCATTCATGTTAGCATAAGGCGGCCATTTGACATGTCGTGGTTGGTTAAGCAAATCTATATGCCTTGCACTGGTCTATGGATTGTCACCATCACAGAGACTTATTATAAATTGCCTGAATGTGTTGAGATCTTTATCGGCCAAAGAAAAGAATTGTCGGGATTATCCATAGCCAGAAAGGATGTCAATTACTGTGTTAGTGACTCTAAAGGTGAATTCAGAGATTACTTGATGCACACCCCAGTAAAAAAGGAACTTTGTGAAAATGACCCCCCCCCCCCCTCCAACAAAAAAAAAAACATGACTTGTGCTCAAAGGTAGGCTACTGGGACATTAAATACTTTTTTTTTTACAATAAGAGCATTTTGAACCCAACTCCGGATCGTCATTAAAAAGCAAACTGGCCAGGTGTGGTGTAATAAAAAACGTCGACCCGAATTTGGAAGACTGGTTTCATACATCAAAAGGTTTAAAGGAAACATTTCCCAGTTAAACCTAATGCCACATCTGTTACTAGTCTATCTCAAGTGGGAGATGAAAGATATGAAGGAAGAGGGGAGGAAGGGAAAGTCGCAAAAAATTGATGGGGTTGTGCCCATGTGTCGTCGTTTGATGATGCAATCGCTTAATACGGGGACTTAGTTGTATTCTCTCTCACTCAGTGATGTGGGATTTAGTTGAGATCAGTGGCCTTAGTGGTTAGAATTTCACTATAATAATGGAAAACAAATATGAACTTTCTTATGATACCAAAATCTCATTTTGATGGAGTAAAGTGGGGGGATAGGTTTTCAAGATGAGGTCACACACATTAAAACCATTCTCTGTATTCATACAAAAGAGTAAAAAGCCAAAGTTTTCTGACACACAGTGGCAACATGACACTGTAGGTTAAGAAGTCAACTCACCTGTTTGTTCCCATAGATGTGTCAGTTTTAAGGACTAATATTATCATATTCCACTCAAAATATTTTATGAAAACACTATCAGTTATCCACTGGAAGAGTCAAAATATTTTAAATTTGCAGGAACAGCTTAAAGTGAAGAGTAATTGTGTAGAATTCCCAAAAAGATAAATTTTCCAACTTTTCTATGAAACTGAACATTTTGGCTGTGAAATAAATATATGACAGGCCACCATACATTTGACATAGGAACATGTTTTAAACTCTTTTTGTGCAGATGCTAGTAAGCAGATTTTAATTGGAATACGCATTCAGTCCTATAGTGAATTCAATCCATACCTAGATTAATAGCTAGGGGAAACTTATAAGTTATGGAATGAATCATTTTAAAATTTTCCTCCTGCACTTATTTTGATGTGCGTGCGTGCGCGTGTGTGTGTAAGCGTGTCGGGGTGTGGTGTGTGTGTGTATCTTGTGTGTCACGCACATACTGCGAGCCGTCATTTAATGATCGCAGGGAGTGAAAAGGCTTACGAATACTGAGCATTTACATTTTTCAAACAGCCAAGAAAAAAATCATGTCTTATTAACAAGGGATAACCCGCTTTCAAGTCTATAAATTGCATCTTATAGAATAGCTTCACCTGAAAACCTCTCTGTAAAGTTTTGCTCTGATATTTCAACCTTGTTTTGACGGAGAGCTAAAACATTGTTTGGTAATCCCAAGAGTACTGTGTTTAAATTAATATTGGTTCGACCAAAATGGGGCATACTTTCGATCATAACATCAACCCACAAACATCCGTTAGCCCGAAAATTTGAAATAGTAAGCTTCTTCTGATGCACAAAAATTTGACCACTTCCAGTAAATCTGGTGGTCCATGGGTACGAGGCTATTAGCAATTGACCTGGCATTAAAGAAAGCAAACACAAGCCAGGCTGCCCCCAATACTAAATGTCATCAGACACACAGTTATCATCATGGACTAGATATGAAGGATTTCTACAACGGCTCGTATGGAAGGATCTACAGGCTCTTAAAAATGGTCACATATTTCCAAAACATTCAGTGCATTTAAAGATTAGCAGTGAAGTTGATAATAATAAATTGCATTTATATGTGTTTTACGAGAAACAGATCTAAAGTAGATTTTTTTTTTAAAATTAACATAATATAAAACCCTTCAATTTCTAATAGTTTTCATACTACCAAAATTTAAAACCAAAAATACTGAAATTGGGGAATCATTGGATTTATATAAATTTCAGTTCTGAACAAACAAAATTTATAGCAGACTTCATTCTCAATACCAACAAGCCCAGAACATTTAGCCTGATGGTGTTTGTTAAGTTCAAGTTAAACTTAACAAAGGGGAACTTCCACAGAGTCCAGGTAATTACCTTACCATACGTATATGGAAGGACAAAAAGGTCCAGTGTTAGTCACCACTAGTAGTACCTATGCCCGGTACCTATGTTATGGATCACCGTTAACAATACCTCTAACACCAGTACAACTCTTAACCCAAAGATCCTTCTTTGTACCACTCCCAATGGAATGCCATGTAGTCAGTGAGCCAATATTGTGCTTTGCTTCTTGCCAAGCTGTGGTCTATTTTGTTATGTTTTACATTTCTATAAACCTAATTTTGCTCCGAGAAATGCAAGGATGTGTTTTTGTATTGTAATCTGAACCCTGGTAACAGTTTGTCTATACAAAAATAATGTAATGGCAACACGTCATTCTAACCTATGGTACGGCCAACAGATAATGATAAAAAATTATGACAAAATAAATGAAAGGCAAATGCCAACAGGGTCATGTTGTCTGATCTGAATGAACTCTTCTGATAGGGGGGGGGGGGGGGGGTGGTAATGGATTGGGGGTAATGAATTGGGTGTTAAATTGGTTTATAAACATAAGTTTAGTTCGCATTTATTGTCGCCATCACAATTCCTTTTCTGAAATCGGCGTCTTCATACCGCGCGAAAGTTGCTGGGAGTAACACGCAGACTAATGTATTTTCCCTCAACACGTTGTCATGTTCTGTTGGCGGGATGCTGCCAAGTCTTGACGCAGTGAAAAGGAATTATGACGGAGGGTGAGTATTAGTAACACAAGTTATAAGTGAAATTATTATTCATCACACCCACTAAAGGTCTCAAATTAGGTGGAAATGGGGAAAATGATTTTATGTCATGGGTCTGCTCAAGGTGTTTTGTCCCAATGGACCCTAAAGCAATATCTCTGCCATGTGTACAGGTGTTTCCGCAACATATGGCAGAAAGATGTGGGAATAAGAGCCAGACAATTAGCAGAAATACAGCACTTATCAGCATTGGTGTTTTTTAATGTAAGGTCCATATGACCCCAGTGGATTAACTGAGGCAGGCGATCCAGAGGGGGCAAAATTTCCTGGTCTTGTCCCGCCACGAGGGGCAATATTCGTAAGTCCGTTCCCGGTTGATTTGCTCCATACGCAGCGCGAAAATTGCTGAATTTACGTAAATTTTGCCCAGGATTTAGGCTGAAATTGGTTAAAATTCCTGAAAAAGAGGGATAAAATGCTATTTTGTCGTCATATCCTCCCACTTTTTTGAGCCAGAGGGGAACTTGCCCCCCGCCTTCGGTCGGTACGCCACTGCGACCCCTCCTAGACCATTTAATGCAGGCGTCACTTTGAAGGGTGGACCCACCCTCCTCAAGTCATCCCCTTTCTTCACCGGGCCAATATTTATTCACGTTCAGGATTTCACCATTACTTACTTGCTTTACAAAAAAAAAAGGCCCCGGTTCACTATATTGACAATTTATTAGTCCAGGCTTTCACCCTTTGATTTATTTCCAATGGTGCGCTTCTTTGTCAATTTTGGCAGCAGCTCTGAAGCTTCACCAACCATTTCACCATACTGAAATTACATAGTTCAATTTCACTACTGTTTCATCATACTTGCCATTGCTATTTAAGCTTCACCACTGTTTCACCTTCACTAGTAGCTTTTGATGTATTTCAGCTTCGTCTTTCACAATCATACCTCACCAATGTTCATTTATTACAAGACCATGGTACAATTTTGATCAAATCCTGAATTCCACACTTCTTACAAACCAACAAGTCAATAGGTTTTCCAAAGATGCAGCAACATTAATTTGTTATTTTGTTTTAATCCAACGTTCCTTCAGATACATTTTGTTTATATCAATAAAAACAAAGATTATAATATGTATACAAAACCTATTTTACCCACTACAACTATTGTTTACTAACTCTGCTTTCAGTTAAAAATCATTCTCTAATTGTTAAACTTGTCTGGTTTCCAACAGTTCCCGGTTTGCATTGTTTCTTGACATGGTTTTATATATACATAATTTACACTAAACATGATCATGGTTGCATTTTGATCCTCAAGTTTGAGTTATTGTGTAACCTCCGTGTTTATAAGTGAATGTAATTTTATCAAAATGCATGCAATACTCTAACATTGTTTTGTAAACCAAGCTATTCTGATGGAAGAAGGGAGGGATCAGATCCACCAAAGACCAATATTTGAAGGTCTTTGGATCCACATGAAAAGGGAAGTGCAACCTGTGGGTACATACGCTCGACCACAAAAAAACCACTCCTGTTTATAGAGACAACCTTTAAAGAAAATCAAAATATAATATAATATAAAACAAAGCTAAATTTGGGGATGGTTTTTCATATCTCGTGCATAAGGACAATACCCATGGATTCAAATTTATGTTTGTGTACAAATTACATGTAGTACTTGTTTACTAGATTGTTAACCCCTTACAGTGTAAAAACATGTTTTTGGCGTGGTTTACAAAGCTTATCAAATTTCCTATTCACATTAGCTTGGTTACACCTCATTCAAGAAACTGTTGGCTGGGTTATTGTGCCACTACCTGATGATGGACCACACAATTTAAGCCTTGCCCATAACCCACTAATTACAGCAGGTCCGAAATTATGAAAGCAAACCAAACCAAAAAGAAGAAACCCTTAAATACCTGAGATTTTATGAGAGTATCATTATAGAAAGTCTTATGCATGATTACAGTGATCTCAATGCTTTGCTTATAACTATGAGCAAATTGATGGGGAAATTGCCTAGGAGCAACATCTGCACAATATCAAACACACTGCATGCGAATGTATACTTGACTGGTTATGTACTGGCAAAGTGACAAGCATCATGTACATCATGATTTTAATAATACCTGAGCAATTTCCTGATCAACTCATTCAATATTAGTGTACCTGTTGCATACCATGCAGTTGGGGACTATTCAAATGTATAAGCAAACGTTCAGAAGGTAAGCATTGCACAGAGAGCTAAGTTTGGTGGTGATGATGATCAAACCAGTGTTTCTGTTAAGGATTTTTCCAAGAGTGATTTCAAGATTGGGGTCAAATTTCCAAGAGTGAAATCCAATTTCCAAGAGTGAAAAACTACATCTAAAGATTTTGTGCGTTTGCATTGTGCATGTGGGTGCGAGCATGTGTGTGTGTGTGTATGGGAGTGTGTGTATGTATGTGTGTGCGGGTGTATGTGTGTGTGTATGTATGTGTGTGTGTGTGTGTCTGTGTGATTTCCAAGACACAAGAGTGAAAAATTACATCCAAAGATTTTTTGCGTTTGCATTGTGTGGGTGGGTGGGCGCGCATGTATGTTTGTATGTAGGTATATGTATGTGTGTCTGTGTATGTGTGTGTGCGTATATGTAGGTGTATATATATGTGTATGTGCAAGATGCACACATACTGATAGTTTCAATTGAATTGTTATTCTTCTTTTTGGCAAAGTATATTCTTCATAGGCTTGAAGTATAGGTATATATACTAAACAAAAACATTATTCACAACAGTGCTGAATAATATTTGTTTTACATTTAGATATTTGCAAGCATATAAATAATATTGTTATTGAGAAAGGGTTTTAAAGGGGAAGGTGGACCAGTTTTCGCCGTACCTGGTAATTATCACAATACAATACTGGGTAATCTCTCGTGGTAAGAGGAGGCCTGACATTTGAAATAAAAATATACTTTATTGCTGTTAAAAGGTGAAATGAGAGAATTCAAATAAACAGGTGCTACGAAAAAAATGTGAAAATTCTGATTTTGGCACTGGTGTTTGTAAAGCTTTATATCCAAAACTATCCCCATCTGAAGGATTAAGCTGAGAACTGTTTCTTTGGTACAAAAATTGTGAAAATTCTAATTTTGTATAGAGAGCAAATACGGAATTAAGCCCAGTTTTATATAGAAATATAAGCATATGCAATTCGCGCAAATCACCTTTTGTGTTCATTTTAAGGTATTTCTGTAACCAAATAAAAGGTTAGGGAATCTATTGGCATTTAAGCTATATGAAATCACTAATATCACAGAAAGAAAATATGGATGAATTGGAAATCTCTAGTTGCACTTTAACTATTTCGCCTGAAAAAAAAAGTAGCTATGATTAATTCCTTGGTTCCTAAAAATGATGAGCTAATGATCAAGATTTACCTTTGATGTTGCTGAAACGGGTATGTTATTCCTTTACGAGGACCTACTATAAGGTTTTTATTAATATGCTTTTCGCCATTTTTCCCGAAAGCCGCCGTATATAGTTTGGTCGGGTTGTGACAAGTTGATTTCAGTAATTCATTCGTTCCAATACCATCTTCTCTGTGTTGAAAAATAACATTTGACACTGAATTTAGACAAGAAGAAATCATTAAATGCTGTCAAAAAACTTTCCCAATTATTCATAATATTGAAGCTAAACCACAACACTCGGATCAATAAGAAGGGGTCTTCCAGGGTCAATCGGCAAACAAGAAAGATCGAATGTGCTGTCGGTTAGAGCGGCACACATAAAGCATAATTGACGTCTCGATGATTGACAGTTTTTTACATCAAGCTTCCAGTTTTCACATCACGCTCGTCAAGCTCAGGACGATTAACGCAAAGTAATAACACCAATGTACGTAAATATTAATGTTAAAACAAAAAAACAACGTACAAAAATAAAAAAAACTCGTTAAAATTAAAATAATAATCATAAAAGTTTTAGTAAGAGTTAAAATCTGGGAAGACAAATAATCGAGAAAATAGCAGCCAAAAGGCACGTGGATGGAACCTGACGAGCGAAAGTGGGGAAAAACGTCGACTATGACGGCCATTACGCCCATTGTGGTTTGGTTAGTTCTTCAGTTCGCGAGTCGGATTTTGTAACAAGGAGGTGGAAAATATTTCATGGTCTCTATTGCACCGCAATCTTTGCTGAGAGGAATTATAGGTTATCATTTTCAACCCGACAAATCAAATAGATTCATCTGTTTATTCCATGCCATATTTGTTTGTTTTATGTATTTCCACCCGGTTATCTCTTACTTTTGCTTTGTGTTTTGCCGCCGACTAATGGCCGGGGTGTGATGGAAGGGATGGTCCCTTAGTACTTAAATTATAACCGGTAATTTTATAATTCTTGCTTGAGACGAGCATTTTGTTATTATTTTTCAATTTATCTGTTGTAGAGGTCTACCCTATAGTTCATACAGGTTGTTTTAATTTTAATAGGTCTATGTGATTAAATATTTCGTCTTTCATTCCCTTGGAAATAAAATGAGAAAGTCCATTAACGTTAAAGCCAATGGTTTAGTTCCGGCAATCAGCTGCTGATCGCAAGTCATTTATTTCACATGATTTTTTGACAGTAAAGTTATTATACAAAAACAGTGAGTGGAACAGTGATGTAGTGTAGACATTAAAGCTAAACATTTATCAGTCATGATCTCGGAAACAAAATTTTTTATTCCAAAGATTATCTTTTTCTTCAATTAGTACAACCCATTAGGATTGACCCACTTCAAACTTGTTGGAAGTGTGTGTTAAGTTGGAACCCCAGTGCGTAGCAAACAATTATTGGTTTTGATAACAATAATACACCAAATTGTTATTAGTTCATAAGTGCTGCGACTCTCTGTGTGGGGATCCGCCGTGACGGCGGGCGATTCTTCATGTGTTTGTGAGATTTGTGAGGGAAAGGCACCCATTTCGAAATGGTTTTCGACGCGGACCGGACGTAATGGATTCGACCGTTTTCACCAGGAATCATTAAATCAACGTCAAAGCTTCAACCACTTTCAAAAATTTATAGGAAAGCTCACCAAATGAAAAAATAAAAGACGCCAGGACGTCGCTCTATTATAACAACAAATATATTGACCTGAAGCTTCGACGTCGAGGTGCGGCGTCGATTATTGGCGACCCGTGAGGAAGGTGGGTCCACGCTTCAAAATGATGCCTGCAAAATTAGTGAACATGAGCAGTAATTGGACATTAATACTTATGCTTGCTTGTTTTATGTCTGATTTTTGTGTCAGGCCTAGAGTACGTAGGTAGTGATAGATGATCCACCCATTCCTGCTGATTATCTAGTGTGGTGAATCACTTATCATATTTACTAGTCCTACATTGGTTCTCAGGGCTGTTTAAAGTATAATAAAATGTCAACAAAACAATTTAAACTGGCGTACAATGGCACTACCCTACGCGGAATATTATCCTTAGAATTTGTGCCTGGTTGGGTTGGGGTCATGGAGTCAGTAAAAAGGTAGGACTAGCTGAGTAGTGGTATACTGTACGCACACTCAAACAATTCCTGTTTGATCACAAATACAACCACCCAGCAAAATGCAGTGGTTTTGGTTTTAGCTTAAGGGCAACGAGAGATTTTTGAGGCACCCAAATATTGTGTTATAATTGTAATTTCGTATCGATTAGACACTTACTAGATTCTTACCTGTATTGCTAAAGGAAATGTGGAAAAGAGAGAAAGGAAAAAGGCGATTTTTATTTGTTATATTTCAATATAAAACATAGGCTGAATTCGTATTTGCTCCTATACGAAATTAGAAATTTCACAATGTTGTAACAAAGAAAAAAGAAACATTTCCAGCTTAATTCTGTCAGATGGGGGAACATTTTCTGAGGGGAAAGCTTTCACTTCACAGAAAAAATCAGTACTTTGGATTTTTTAGGGATTCCTGATTGTGAAATCTCAGTTGCACCTTAAAATCGTTTTTAAAGTCCATTTTGTCATCTTAGTACTCTTTTTCATTTTTGGTTCACTATGTATCTATCAAAAAAGATATTTCCAACATTATGTTTTCTTCTAATGGCGTGACAAAGTTTGTATCGGTTGTGCCCATCGGGCCCTGTGTTGAATTTATGGCCATTTACAGATAGCAAAAACAACATTAGCATTTCTTTAATCAGCAGCTATATCGTCACTGCAGGATGAAGCATCAACATGGTTCCATGTTGGTGTACGGCGCCCCACCCTTCCACGCCTAGGGAGATTGGATAATGACTCTGGAACCTAGGGGGATGAGTGCAGGTAACAGACTCTTTCATAAGGTCTGCAACATTTTACGTGCTACGGAAGGATTGTCTGTCACATGGGAACAAACAAGCTTTAATGGACTCTTGAACCATGAGGCCCCAGGCACCCATTATATAATAATGCACATTTAATTACGCAATGGTGGGAGCAAGGAGAGTTCCATATCACATTCGTTGTTTTATTTTTAAAGTCCATGATTAGATTATATTTTGACCATATAGGAAAACTATATGAGTAGACCACATAAAACCAGACTCGTGTGGGAAGGAGAAAAAGGGTTGTCCGCTCAATCAATACCCTGCCTATGCTCTAACGCCCTTAGACCACTCGGGACATTTTCCTGGCATTTTTTCAGAGCAGATCAAATCTGCATGTACGGTATGATAGGACAAAATACTCTACTTTGTCACAAGTTGGAGGACATCAATGCAAGATGACTGATGGAACATCGTCCTGACAAAAAAAACGGGCAGCAACAACCCTGTGAGGCTTAGATGAAAACAATCAGTTACGAGAATCTTTGCGAGAATCTGATTCTCGGATTCTGCCGAAGTCGAGCCCTGAAAAATAACACAACTTGACCTACAACTACTTGCATCCCGAAAGTAGTGACTATCTAATGACAATTCCATGCTGCTTGAGAAGAATTAGGCCAATGGCTGATTTCTGACCAACGAAACTTACTACCACCAAATGTTTGAATAAAGAATATACCAGGTTTCCGACCTAGGAAAACAATCGCAAACATTGATTGGTGTGCTAAATGCAATACTTCAGGAAAATGACTTCCTACAGCAATGGGATTTATACTTAAAGAGGGATGACCCGACTTAAGTATATAAAGTTTCATCGTGATAGAATGGCCTTAACCCCAAAACCCAATATGTAAAGTTTTGTGTCGAAATGGAGCGTGGGGTCATTCGTGATACGTAATTTGAAGAGTCATTTTATGACAAATTAAGCACTGGGACATTTTCCAGTAAAGTATTGAGTCAATATTTTACTTATTCATATGGATAGTGAGCTTAAAAACAGTTCATCTCCCAAATCTGGAATTCTGTAGCTATGGTCGGCAAACTACCACAAAGGGATATCACACAACTTGTGTTTACAGCATTGGATGGAAGGAACATTTCTACAGGGAGTTAAAAAGTGCCGGCGAGGGGACTGTCCATATATACTGATCAGTTACATAAGAATTCAGAATTAACTGAAGAAACACAGTCAGAGAACTTTCCTTAAACTTTGTTTGATGATAAAAATAAAACCATTTTAGCGTATCATAGTTAAAGGTGCAACGAGAGATTTCACATTATAGGTGTCCCTAAAAAAATAGCAATACTTATGATTTTTTGCCCTGTTGTAAAGCTTTTCCAGAAAAAAATATAAACCATTGAAAGATTATTAAGATGGAAAATGTTTCCTTGGTACAAAAAAGTGAAATTTCTAATTTGATATAGGAGCCAAATAAAAATTAGCTCTGTTTGATATTGAAATACAAGCAATCTCAGAATCAACCTTTTTTCTATCTGTTAGGCATTTCTGTAGCCACATACAGAGTAAGAAATATATGGAGTGTCTAGTCTATATGAATTTACTATTATGACACAATTTTGGGTGCCTCAAAAATCTCTCGTTTGCACCTGTAAATAATAACTAACTGACTAGAAATGTGGTTCCTAGTTTTGGGATCACTATTTTTCTGCTCCTGGGAGGCCCTGCAAGGAGCATGTCCACTAAATACAAACATGATCTTTATGGGAACAAGCTGCACCCAACTTTTGAAGTGAAGTAGGCAGGCTGTTAGAAAGACTGACTGAAATGGAACACAGAGAAGTTAATGAAGGTTCAGGTATACTGGTGGACTTTTTTGTAGCAAAATAAACAAGCAAGCCAAATAATTCGACACCACAACCAAACATGATGGGATGATAAGCACAACATAAGAAAGGGATAGTTCACACACCATATACTTGCATTTAGCACAGCCAGGCAGACAGGCAGGCAAACAGAATGGCCGAAGGACAGGCAGACAGACAAATTATTAGATAACGACATCTGGAAGGTATGGCTTTGAGATGGGCACGTCAATCAGTGTGATCTGGTCTGAAAAGGAAAACAAAATGATAGATTTAATTTATAAATGTAGGCTTATTGGATTGATGAGATTGGCTTTATTGTCAAAAACACAGTTTTACACTAGTAGTACGACAAAAGTCGGAAGTCTTACCACAAGGTTCTTGAAATACACACAAGGAATCTTTCTGATGTTAGTTTAGTTAAATACAATTTCTTTTTTCACACAATTTTATTTTCAAAAAACTTCCGAACAGATTCAATTTGGATGGACAAGTTTCTTGCCAAAGTAGTAAACATATCTTGCCTTGCAATAATTCTCAAGCTCATATTGCATTATGACCAATCAATTCATTGCTAAGGTTAGGAACCCCTCACCCCCTATCGAGCTTTCTTTAATCAGGGTAAA